>CAJQUN010001228.1:0-88878 GCA_907163345.1 Haberlea rhodopensis | reverse complement strand
AAAAAAAAAAAATTTGCATTACACTTGCACCGGTTTCGCGCAAATTTATTTGAATAAACAGCAACTATTTATTTGATTTATTGACTCAATATGAGTTAACAATGTCATTCTCGTAATCAATCTCAATCACAATCACCAACCAAAATATTGAAATGAATATGAAAAATGTAGGCTCAAATCGAATAATGTAAAATGTCACCAATGCAGGCCAAAATCGTCAGTAATGTTAAAACTTGTCACGGAATGGAATCGAACTCACGATGGTTGAGTTGCAATTTGGGGAGTGCTCACCACTACACTGTAATGGAACTTGTGTTTAGCATTGTATATACTTTATATAAACACTTTTGTTGGGGGTGCTGCTGCCCCCTGCCTCCGCCACTGCAAACATGGTAGACAAGACGAAACAAGAGACCAAGATGATTTTCGAGTAATGTTAAAACTTGTCACGGAATGGAATCGAACTCACGATGGTTGAGTTGCAATTTGGGATGCTCACCACTACACTGTAATGGAACTTGTGTTAGCATTGTATATACTTTATATAAACACTTTTGCTGGGGGTGTAACTGCCCCCTGCGCACCCCCTGCCTCCACCACTGCAAACATGGTAGACAAGACGAAACAAGAATTGCAGTAAAGAAAACATTGGAGCTAATCAGTCCTTGATGAAAATTTAAATCTTTAGAAACATACATTTTTTTGATGCTAACTTGATGATAAATGAGCAATAATTTTGGTCAAAAAGCGACGGACCATGTTATATACCAGAGACCAAGATGATTTTCGACTATTGCTATAAACTAAAGTTAGTTTCATTCAGCAGCAATATTCAGTTCATTCATCAATTCTCTGTATTTTCTTGCGAGTTCTTGTTAATTGCTATGACATGGCCTACAGTCCTACTCAAGATAGCTATATCTACTCGAGTTGAGCTTGACCATGAAAAGTGGAAACCTGTTCTACGTTGTCGTACCAAATATTCTAATTCCCTGGCTAACGCACAACCTCCTCATACCAAAAGAGTCCACAAACAAGTCTAGCAAACCAGAAATAGCATAAAAACTAAAATAGCTTCACAAAACATTATAAAAAATTACAATATAAATTTTAAAAATGTGCATTATCCAATACCACAAAATTAGTACAACACAACAAATGATTGAAAGGATTGGAAAATATATATAAGCATGGAAATCAAGCATAGAGCAGCGAACGGTACCTGAAACCACCACTGAGTGCTGAGCAGCACTAAACGAGAACTTTCGAAGAGAGAACAAAGTGTAAAACAGCGAAAGAGTGAGGTAGATGGAGGGGCGAAGTTTTCTATTTGACACTACGGCAATGGCCCTCGTCTACCTGTAATGGAACACTGTAATTGTTGAGGAATTTTTGTTGTCTAGACCTGTAGGTTTAATTGAGTGTGGTCATGAATCTTTTGTTGAACCTGACCCTACCCTTATGCAACATGATTCACCTGAGCATATGTCTTTAAATTATGAATATAATTCTGATACGAATGATCCGAATGATTCTGCCGCTTCTTGTGAGAATGAGGGAGGAGTTAGTGATTCTAGAGAATTTGATGATTCATCCAATGAAGACTACACTATTCCGAATGTAATATCAGAATCTTCTGATGAGTTTGACTCTGACACACCTTCTTATATTTTGGAGGAGATGGAAAGGAGTAGCGATGAGGAAACTTTCTTTTTTCCCCTGAAAATGTAGATATTGGAGGGGAAGGGTTAAGAAATAGCAAGACGACAAAAAAAGATAAAGGAAAGAGAAGAGAAAAATAAATGTGATGGTGATTCACTTTGGTATAGTGAGCCTGATGAGGAAGATGAGCTACACAGTCTTGATGGATCAGATGGTGAGGGCCCTAGATATATCCCACTTTCAAGGAGGGACAAGATATGAAAAGATTCAAATTTGTTGTAGGTATGAAATTCAAAAGTGTCGCAGCATTTAGGGAGGTTTTGAGGGATCATTCTGCCAGATAGGGTTATGAGTTATGGTTGAAGAAGAATGACGGCAGTAGAATCACAGCTGTTTGTAAAAATGGATGAATTGGAGTATTCACGCATCCTTAGTTATGGATGGTCCAACATTCCAAATAAAATCAATGAAATGTGCACACACATGTGCTAAAACTCATTACAACAAGCTTGCTAGCTACAAGTACTTGGCAAAAATGATTGAGAGTTTTGTTAGAGATGATCCAGACATAGGTATTGATCAACTGAAGAACACAGTTACCAGAAAATTTGTTGTTGATGTTAGTTATTGGAAGGTGATCTGGGCAAAGAAGGCCACCCTATAGAAAATTAGGGGGATTAATGGCCTACAGTACCTGATGTTATGGGATTATTGTGAGACAGTGCTTCAATTCAATCCAGGCAGCAAGATCATACTGAGAAGAAAGGAAGATGCGGATCCACCAATCTTTGAGAAGATGTTTTTTAAGTTTGCATGCAATGAAAGCTGGCTTTTTGTCGGGTGTAGGCCAATAATTGGGTTGGATGGTTGTTTTCTGAAGACTTCGCATGGTGGACAACTCTTAGTTGCTGTTGGTAGGGATGTGAATGATAACATGGTTCACATTGCCTTGGCTGTAGTACCAGTAGAGAACAGGGAAAATTGGACATGGTTTCTTCAAGAGTTATTGGATTATATAGGAGGGGTTAGAAGAGAATAGATGGTCTTTCATTTCAGACAAACAAAATTTGTTAAAGCATTGAAGGAATTGGTTCCTGATTCTGAGAATAGGTTTTGCTTGAGACATATGTACCAAAACTTCAAAAAGAAATATAGGGGAGTGGAGTTGAAGGATCTTTTTTGGAGGGCTGCTACAACATGAAACAAAAACGATTTTGAAGTGCATATGAAGAGGATTTCTCAAATAGATCCGAAGGTTAATGCTGGTTACAAGACATCTTTTGAATGGCTTAAAAAAATTCCACCGTGTCATTGGGCAATAAGTCATTTTTCCACAGCTTGTTTGTTAGACGTCGTGGTAAACAATTTACGTGAACCATTCAATAGATACATCATGGATTCTTGGGACAAACCAATAGTCACAATGTTGGAATGCATAAGAAACAAACTGATGAAGCGTATTTAGATGAAGATGTGTGCGAATGAGCCATTACACAAGAGCCACTCCTCAAGCCAGTGCACGTGTTAGTGCTGGTGGCAGTGCAAATGCTAATGCAAGTGCAGTTGGAGATGGGAGATCAAAAGCAGCTTCAAATGCTGTTCCAGGAAGAGCAAGCTCTAGTGCTGCTGTACTTGCGAAAACAAGTGCATCAAATTTTAGAAACTGGATGTTGCAGCTTGATAATGAACTTTATTTTATGTTTTGGAAATGGTTATGAAGTATTTTTATGTTTTGGGAGATCATTATCAACTTTGTGTTATGGTTTTGTTTATGATAATTAACTTTGGTTGTGAGACATTGCTACTTTGGTTTTGCAAATGATTATTTATTCTTCTTGTTATATACATTGTTGTTATACTATAAGCAATAAATCACAACAAAGAAGAAGAAAAACACTTCACATTACAGCAAAAACAAAACAAACCAAACCATCCTATTACATCACCAAAATATTACTGCCTCCAAATTACAACAACGAACCATCATATTACAAATTCACTTGAACAAAAGAAGAAAGATCAGTAGCAGAAAAAACACACAAGCAACCCATCCAACATGCACATATCCAGCAGCAAATGAACCATGATTCGGCTCTTGAACCTTGGAAACAACTTTAGGTTCTTCATGATTCATGCCCCGTCTTTCAACACCGCTGTAGGTACTGCAATGGGTGCTTCTCATTTCACAACATTCTTCACGGTCACCTCCATTTTGTAGCAAAGTATAACTTTCAGGCTTGCACCAACGGAAGAACTCGCATTTGTTCATAACACAACTGTAGTATAGCATACCTTTTGATTTTTTCTTCTCGGGCATTACTACCCTAATGTCGTCCGAAATGTTGGAGAAACAAGAAGGTGTAGTCGGATACCTTAAATCCAAGCTTCCATTCATTTGAGTTTTCCTGAATCGCTTTGCGTCTCCATTGGTGGTAGCTCGAAAACCCTAATCCTCAATTTTTCTCTCAGAAGGAAAGAGACATTCGGGGTTAATTACTTAATGGTGGAAACTATAAATAAACAATAATTTTAGGTGAATGGGGGCATTTTCGGAAGTCTATACCTAAAATACCATAAACACTTGCATGGAAAGCGCGTGCAATTACAACATTGACCATGGGGGCACATGAGCAAATTATTTGAAAAGTGAAGGACTAATTAGACCTTTGATTTTTATAATAAGTAATGTGCATTTCCAACATTTTACAGGGGCAAAAAGCAACTAGCCCGGTGGAAGGAGAACATAAGTTGGGGAAATTTATGTGTGTAAGCATGAATATATATTAGATAATTTCCTTGGGTATGTGAGCTTAAAGAATTTTTTTTGTAAATATGGGGTGCATATATTAAATTCTTTGCTAGGGACTGAACATATAACAAATATTGCATTTGATGATTTATCCCCACTTAATCATAGCAAAATTCTCTCTCTAAAAAAAAATTCAAGATGAATATGCTATGAACTAAATGGTAGATATAAATTCTCTAGTTTTTTTATTAAGTCGTTCCTTTTTTTTTTTTTTTTTTTGAGGACTCGTTATCTTATTTTAATATTTAAAATCATCAAACTTATAACTTAAAACAATTTTTCTCAATTGTTAATAATACATATTTTAGTAAATTATTAAATAACATAATTTCTAATATCTAAATTATATATATAATTTCTGGAATATAAAAAATAGTAATTTACCATTAAGCAACTCTATAAATAAGCGATCAAGGAGAGAGAAGTTACGCACCGATAAATTAAAGATTTTTTGGATATAGAATACAAGTAGAACAAATAGGTACAACGAAAAGCTAGCCACCATTGGCCAAAACACGACAGTACAACCAAAAACAACGGCAAATACAATCGTTTGACATTGTCACTAACTAATACACATCTAATAAGCGGTGGGTGAGAAGCGGAGATGGTAACAAGAATCACCGTAGGAACACAAGACCTTGACCATGAGAGTACAGAAATTACCTGATCCACTCAAACCATGCAGACTAGGGTATGGTCGAACATGGGATTTTGACCAAATGCTTTTATCACTCTCTTGAATTAGACGACTTGGTGAGGGGATGGAGCAAAGGCGAACGTAATGGGAGGGGGCAACCCCCCTAAATTTTATATATAAATATTTAAAAGACCACAATTTTAC
Source organism: Haberlea rhodopensis (assembly GCA_907163345.1). Lineage (NCBI taxonomy): Eukaryota > Viridiplantae > Streptophyta > Magnoliopsida > Lamiales > Gesneriaceae > Haberlea > Haberlea rhodopensis. The sequence goes on along the minus strand of CAJQUN010001228.1, from coordinate 83,563 downwards.
CCCCTTAATATCAAAGCTAGATTCGTACATGTGATGGAGGTCTTCGAATGTTCAAGATGATCCCTCATACTTATCTAGGAGTAGATCTTCCAATAAATGGACTTCATTCAAAAGTAACGATTCGATAGATCACCTAGAGTGTCTCCAAAAAATGTGAGGTCATATACAATTTTTTATTAATTCTTGAAAATCATAATGTGAATTACAGGGGAAACAACAATAATTTTTTCCGTTACAAAGTAGCAGATGAATTTATAATACAACTATTCTACCGTGAGTCCATTTATTATTATTCAAATTAGATGTGAGAAATCGCAATAAAACTATCTACAGGAAAGACAACAATAATTACTCCATGGGGTTTTTGTTACTTACAAGACTCAAACTGGGTCAATCACACTCTGGGGATGGTGACAATCATTATGCTATGCATTTGGTGTCGTAATTTCCCCATATTTATTTTATACTAGAAAGAATTTGGTTTTATCGTCACTGTATGATTTTTTTTAAAATTTGTACTTATATTTATATGCTTTTGCATTAGATTTTACTATTTTTCGTGCACGATATTATGCATTTTATTATTGTTTTGTAAGTTTCAGGAATCAAGCTCGAAGTTCATGGAAGTGAATAAAATAAGCTAAAAATGATGAAAAATAACTCAAACGAGCAAAACGATCGAAGAAACGACGAAAGTGTGTTTGGAAGAAAAAGTGACTACCAATCGATCGATGGTCATGCACCAATCAATCGGTTATATGAGCAATAAATTTGAAGAAATATCGATCGATCGGGAGCTTCCCAGCGATATGTAGGCGAATTTTTTTGAAAAAATACCTTTTAGAGTTTGAGTTCTACAAGAAATCTACATATTTTCTCACCTCTATAAATACAACCTTATGCCACACGAATGTATCAGATTTTACACATCATTTTACCTAAGAACCAACATCCATCACACCTTCATCTTCACCTTAGCCTTCACCTTCACCATCATCCATATTCATCCTAGAATTGGAACAAGTCACAAAGGGGATTGAAGAGGCGATCGAGAATGAAGCAAGAGGGAAGCGAGGATCTACAAACAGGACGTCGATAGTTTATTCTTACTTATTTTGTTTTGTTTTTAAATTTAATGATGAACTAAATTTATTTATCAAGATTATGGAAACCCTTGTTTTGAACCTATGATTTAATTATTCGTATCTTAATTGAATTCCTATATCCTATGTGCATGCTTTATGTTCTTAATGCTTTAAAGGCAGAAGCTGCCTTTGAATTGATATTAGTTATTGTAAGTGAGATCGAGAGATGATATTATAATACGACCTAGTAAATTGTGCCGTGTATTTCAGATTGAGATCGAAAGATGAGATCAAATACACGTGTGATAGCATAAATATCTAGAATCGAAAGCTAGTGGTTTTCACGAATCTTAATGCGATATTGAGTTGTTAGATAAGTACTCGTCACCTTAAAGATATATCGATATGCAATCGAGGATAATAGGATTACATTGTGAACCAAAGTCTTGATAATCTTCTCGAATGAAAGTTTCTCGTCATCTTTGATTTGCTTGGTTGGATTAGTAGTAGTTTAATTTTTTGTTATTTAGTTTAATTGTTTAATTTCATTATCGAATGTTAAATATAGTTAAAGCTTCTTATTTGGTACTTACAGTTAGTCAACTTGGATTCGACACTCTTACTCCTATATTACTATATTAAAACTTGGCAACCATGCACTCACGGTATAAGTCTTATTATTTGAGTCAAAATGTGCATCGATAGAATTTATTGTTTAAATAAACCACGATCATATATATATATATGTGTGTGTGTGTGTATTGCATCGATAGAATTTACTGTTTAAATAAAGCACGATCGAGAGAATTTATTGTTTAAATAAAGTACGATCATAATAACATCTTTAATTGGGTTTTGCTAATCTAATATCCTAATTCTCAATCTTTTTCTTCTTCTTTTCCCTTTCTTTCTCTTTCGCCGAATTAAGAATGTTTAACAATAAATTGAGGCCTTGTAAAACTTAAATCGCGACTTAGTAAAACTTAAAAAAAATTATGTTACTTAGTTATTTATCTAGATATCATATAATAGAATTTTCTTACCAATCCGAAGCAGCTAAACACCATGAAAATTCAACTGAATCAAAAATCAGATATATATATATATATATATATATATTATTGTTTTTTATGGGTAAAATAATAATAGAGAAAAAAAATTAGACAGAAACGTCGAGTGCAGAATCTACTCAACCTATACTAGTCACAATTTAAGGTGGGTTAAAAATAAATCTATCCTACACCGTGAAGAAATAAAAGCATCTCTAAAATTACGAGAATTGTGATATAATTTCGTCGAGTTGTGAGCAACCTCATTGTTTTTTATTTATTGTTTTGAGAAACAAACTTTTCCTTTTTTTAAATTCTTTTTCACCCATTCAAATATAAAGAAAACAAATATATTTCCAGACATGTTGACTCCATTTAGGGGAGTTTTGTGTCTCAAAATCTACGCTCTCCTTCGTCGCAGGTGACCACGTTGGGCAGTTGCGCCTCCGCCACCCACTTCCAATCGACGCCGGTTTGGTCTCATTAGTACAATCCTCTTTTGTATCAATCTTCAAATTTTTAAAATCGTTGCGGAATCGGAAAAAGAAACTAGGTATAGAAAAAAAATGCGAAAACCCTCCTTACTACCTAATTTCGTTATCGGCCCCCTTTTATTCCCATAATTGGCACCAAAGAATCCGGATTCGATCAAATCTAATAAGATCGATCGAAATCTGAATTTACTCTTCTTGTAAGGAATTAGTTGACCGTTAGAAGAATTGGAATATTATGGCAATAGCAGCGCCTGAGCAGCTGAATTTAAGCGAAGTTCCGGCGTGGGGTTCGAGAAGCGTTGACTGCTTCGAGAAATTGGAGCAGATTGGTGAAGGAACTTATGGGTATACTCATCTCTCCTCTCCTTTTACGTTTGCAATGGTCGTGATTTCTCTGTACTGCTTACTGAGGGAAAAATTTCTAGACATCTTTGCAAGCCACTAATTGTTCCAGAGCTAACAATAAGAGTAAACGATTAATTTCATAATTTCATTGTATGTAATACTATTTTCTATTTTATTTTTCCTGTTAAAACTTTAATCTTTATCGTGTGGTTTTGTATTTTGTAGTAGAGAAATGCTAACTTCTCCTCGTTAAAATGTGAAAAAGGAACTAAGTTGTAGAATCCTTTTCTTGAATCTGATGTTTTATGAAGTTTCCATTATGTTGTTTTTTTGTTTAAACCGGGTTAATTTTGTACTTGCAGACAAGTTTACATGGCAAAAGAAATCGAAACTGGGGAAATTGTTGCTTTAAAGAAAATTCGAATGGACAATGAAAGAGAAGGGGTATATAATCTTTATTTTTTGGTCTATTGACACTTACTGTTGTTGGTACTTCACTAGCAATAAAAAATGATGGCCACCCTTATTACAGACAGTTCATTTTATGGCTGTTGATTTAAAATCATCTGTGGTACAGTTTCCAATAACGGCGATTCGTGAAATTAAAATATTGAAGAAGCTTCACCATGAAAATGTCATTAAGTTGAAAGAGATCGTAACATCTACTGGTAATCTTTAATTTAAATTCTCTACCCACTGAATTTAGATTATGGCATCTGAAGTTTGTAAATATTTTTCAGGTCCTGAGAAGGATGAGCAAGGGGCATCAGGTAAATTTTTTATTTGCTTTATGCTTCATGTGTATCCCTTCCGTTGATATGTGTGCTCACAGCATCAAATCAACAATATTGTTCGTCCATATTAAAGTAACACAGATAATCTGATATCTGAAGACTTTGATAAGGCTGTGCAACAAATTTAAGATGGATAGTTTCACACTCTTTGCATTTCAATTGCTACTACAGATGGTAACAAGTACAAAGGTGGAATTTACATGGTATTTGAGTATATGGACCATGATTTGACTGGTCTTGCTGATCGTCCTGGAATGAGATTTTCAGTGCCACAAATTAAGGTAGGGTAGAGATCGTAGTATGCAAGACTATTTAATTAGTCGCATATAAGGTGCTTCTGACATAATTTGGAAAAGAAGAGTGGCAATCAAAATATTGATTTGCATTTTGCTCTCCTTTTAGTGCTACATGCGACAGCTTTTGACAGGGCTTCACTACTGTCATGTAAATCAAGTGCTTCACCGTGATATTAAAGGTTATATTAAAAAATAAGTACATAGCTCAAGTTTCTTTCCCCATTTAAGGTGCTGAAATTAGGTGTCTTGTATCTTGATTTGCAGGTTCAAATCTTCTGATAGACAATGAAGGGAACTTGAAGCTTGCAGATTTTGGTCTTGCTCGGTCATTTTCAAGTGACCAGAATGCTAATCTTACAAATCGTGTCATTACGTTATGGTATAGGTAAGCTTTGTGGATGCCTGCCTCCATGTAGTGTCCAAACTTGGTTAGTTTTTAAGTTGTCTGATCCCACCTTGCTGCTAATCTCGATGACATTTTAGGCCTCCGGAATTGCTACTTGGAACGACAAAGTACGGCCCTGCTGTTGATATGTGGTCGGTTGGTTGCATTTTTGCCGAACTTTTAAATGGAAAACCGATCTTTCCTGGGAAGGATGAGGTGGGTCAGTTTCACTCTTAGTTGATACACTAAAGCTTGTTGCAAGTGTGCGTATTTTAGTATGACTAAAGCCCTGGAAAACCTCAGACTGGGCTGTTGTAATGTGGCAATCCTATTATACACGGTACATAGAATCAACTTAATACAATTAACACTAGGGGATAGTAACACGTGAAAGCTTCCTTAGTTCATAGATATGGTGGTAAAGTTTGCACCAAGTCATTTTGTTTGTTTTTCTCCAGAATTTATTGCTGCTTACTTTTTTGGGCAGGTGGGTATGGCTGGTATAACAAGATGAAAATACCAAGAATAATCAGATGCTTTAGAAACCAAATATGTGCATATTTTAAAACTGTGGCTATTGGTCGAGAAATTAGATTTTTTTTCTGGATAAGTGTGCATCATTAGAAGGTTAGTTACAACCTTATTTTAATGAAGAGAGTTTCCTCGGAATTAAATTGCCCAAATAGTTTTATTGATTTTCTTATTTTGCAACATTCCTTGCGCTTTTCCGATGATGCTGAAGGGCCCTTCAGTGTTCAGTTCCCTAACTACAGGAACAGCTACAACAGGATTAACACAGGCGAACACATCATAAAAACTAGAACCTCCTTAATTCACCCTCTGCATATGTTTTACTGTTTTTATTTAATATCAAGTGTTTGTAACCGTCCACTGTATTTGTCATGGTTTACTCTTGAAGCCAGAGCAATTAAATAAAATCTTTGACATCTGCGGTACTCCTAATGAGGAAATTTGGCCTGGAGTCTCAAAGATTCCTTGGTATAACAACTTCAAGCCAACAAAGCTTGTGAAGAGACGTCTTAGAGAGCATTTCAAGCAGTAAGTGATATATGGTGTTGATTACTGAGGCTTACTTTCGATTTTTCCATCTATGAATCTGACGTGTTAGTTATTGAAATTTTAGCTTTGATCGACATGCTTTGGATTTACTTGATCGGATGCTTACTCTCGACCCATCTCAGGTATACTCCCTTCATTTTTATGAAATTTTGTTCGTTCTCCATTCTGTCTTGATATTTGTCTTGTATGAGCACTTTCACATAAGCATGCTTCAAGAGGTAGAGTGCTCATGTTCTTGCCCTACTGCTTTAACTATATATGAAGAGAATATCAGCTAAGGATGCTCTTGATGCTGAGTATTTCTGGACAGACCCCTTACCGTGTGATCCTAAGAGGTTCTCATCTGTCAACACTTCATTTATCCACTCTTATCTTTTTTCATCTGCATCCACATTCTGACAACACCTTTTATTAAAACTAAATCATGTCATCAGCTTGCCCACATACGAACCTTCACATGAGTTCCAGACAAAGAAAAAGCGTCAGCAGCAGCGACAACATGAAGAAAATTCCAAGCGACAGAAATTACAGCATCAGAAGCAGTACACTCGGCTTCCACCAATCCAACAGTCTGGCCATGGACACCCTCAGACGCGCCCAGGTCCAAATCCTCCATTGCATGCCTCCCAAACTCAGGTAGCTGGGGCACCTAGCCATCACTATGGAAAGCCACCTGGACCTTCAGCAGGGCCACGGAGATATCCACCCAACGGGAACCCTTCTGGAGGATATAATCACGCGAATCGTGGCCAAGGTGGCAGTGGTTACACCAATGGTCCATATCCACCTCAAGGACGTGCTCCTCCATACGGGTCTAGTGGAATACCCGGTGGTGCCCCTAGAGGAGGCGGAAGTAGTGGCTACGGTTCTGGAGGGCCTAATTACCCTCATGGTAGTAGTCAGTATGGTGCTTCTGGAGCTGGACGTGGCTCGAATATGATGTCTGGGAGTCGCAATCAACAGTATAATTGGCAGCAATGATCTATTCCACTGCGCCAGTGTGGCTGTTGTGTGTTTTGGAGTGCATTATACTGTTGCGCTCCCTGGAACGTGCTGATACATATACATATGCAAGAAGCTAATTATTGTATGATGCAAAATTACAAATTATTGTTGTATTGTGGCAAATTTAATGGTTGTATTTTTAATTATACTGGTGAATTCAGAGCTTTGTTTAGAGTCATTTTTCTCATATTCGAAAATCTGTCCAATTTTCTTTATGTTTCTCAAAATATGTCCCATAGTAGTTTACATCGTCTCGCGTGAACATTATTTGTAATCTGACTAGTTTTGTTGGTGCTGTAATCTGTTTCTTTCCCGAATGGCAAAATTGCAAGCCAAATGGTTCTTTATTTTAAGCATAAAATTATTTAATGTCTTATCATATTTTAATAATTAAATTAAATTCGTATAACGATTCAATTGAGCTTCCACTATATTTAATTTTTTAAGTGTCATCTTGGTAACATATATATATATATATATATATATATAGAGTCAAGTCGAGTCCGACACGTGCTCCATTCTTATCCAAACGTTTTTATCTGTCAGAATATTCTCTTTAATCATCTTCAACTTTAAGCCTTTGCGTACAACTTGGCATTAATTGTGAATATTATAAAACCATCTATATGGCTAGTAGTTAGTAATTTATCTGAATTGTAATGATTAGTTTGATAAATTCAAAACAACTATATGAATTATTTTCCACGAGATTCAATTTTTTTTTGGATGCATAGTTAGTGATCAAGTTTATTTGAGAATTATTGTAGTAGTTCATTTAAGTTATATATTGAAACTAGCTTCTATTTGATAGTTAGGTAATTGCTTATTTGTCAGACACTTCAAGTTTGAATCAAAAATATTGAATCTATTTTTCACAAATAGAATGTGAAAAAAAAACATTAATAAAAGAATCAACACAATAGTTTTAAAACTATTTTTTAAATTATACTCTCTAATCTGTAGTTTTTGGGAAGTAATAATTGAGCTTGCTAGAAGATCGATCGAAGCATGACGTTTGAGCCAGGGGCGTAGCTAGTATTTTTAATTTTGGGGGCTGAGCATGAAAAATATAAACGTTATTTAATATGTATAGTTTATATTAAATAGGTAAATTTTCACAATATATTATTTTTCATAATTATTTTATATAAGCACTTCATTTTCATACTAGATAACGATTGTTGAATAATATCTTGCATCACATCAATAAGTTTTACTCAACACTTCATTCTCAATCTTTTGTATAAACACTTCATATATATATGATGTGATCCGTGATTTTCGAATATAAGGTAGAATAAGGTGTTAACAGAAAATAACGATAAACACACCAAGATTTTTTACGTGGAAACCCTCAAATGGAGAGAAAAATCACGGGACCTAGTCCAGTATAAAACTTCGCTATAAATGTTGATGATTTACAAGACTCTCTGGACACAAATAACAATCGCTCAATGACTTACACGAATTTTTTTAGAGAAATAACAGAAAAGACCGAACAGACATAAATTTGCTCTCTTCGGAGTCTTTTTGCCCAGAAAAATCCAACCCTTACTATGATGACATCCGCGGGTATTTATAGGACTGTTCCCAGTGATTGGCTCGCGGGAGATCCGGATCACGATGTCCTCTGATCGTGGCTTAACTGGAGCCCAACGCGTCCGAGAAATCCGCGCCCCATTACTGCACGTTCATTCGCGCCGGTTAATTTGTTAGTTACTCCCGGGTCTTCCGCTAATCTTTGACCAGAAAACCGAGGAGGGTTAGCAGCTGTTCGGTAAAAACCCTGCTCGGTGCTATCCGTTCGGTGCACTCTGTTCGGTATATGACTTGTTCGGCCCTTGAGGGGATTTTACCCGAGGAGGTCAATATATCATATGACATCACCTCACCCCCCTAAAGTAAAGCAAGACGAGACTTTTGAAGTCTTGTTTTATTGTCTTCGGGTAAAATCCTAAACTTAACCTGCTCGGGACATTTTTGCCGCCTTTTTTTCCCGCCCAAATATTTAAAATGCCGCGCGACGTTTCGTTTCCCGAGGCACCTTTATAACCGTCGATTCCCTTATTTTTGGACGGTGAAGATTAAATGACTGTTCACATGGTCCCCGCTATAAATACCCCTCCTTTTTCTTCATTTGCCCTTACTTTGCTGCATTTTGCTTCCGAGCTAGCACCAGACGATCGAACAACTTTCCCCAGCAGTCCTTTTTTAATCACCTAAGTATGGTTTCTTCATCCGCCGACTCTTCATTGCAGGCGATAGAAATGTTCAACGAGGGGGACGCTCTTAGCCCCTCTCTTCAACCCTCTTCCTCTTCTTCTGATAGTGACAGAACTCTAAGCTCCTCTGCCACGTCTGCTGCTCGTATACAGGAGCAGAGACTTGTTACATAGCGAGATTTAGTTAAAGCCCGTGTTCCTTGGTTCGAGATCTTCGAGTCTGAGGTCAAATTGACTCAGCACCTCATCAATATCCGAACTAAATGGGGGATTTCCGAGGGGACTTCTATTATTGCTCCCCCTTCTGGATCTCGTCCTCACTTACCCCCTAAGGGGTATTTTCCTTTCTATATAGATCAGCTCCGAGGAGGCCTCCGTTTTCCCGTCCCTTCTTTCCCTTAGTCAATTATTTCCCAATAGCTATAGGTTATTAGCAGGCTTCTTCATAGTTCTTTCTTATCTGGGTTTTACCCCTACTCCTGAGTTTTTTCATTGTTTTTTTTCAATTGAACAAGAAAGAGATCGGGCTCTTTTACTTTTCCTCAAGGACAGGGGTTGGCTTCCTCAAAAAATACCCCTCGTCCATAAAAAATTTGAAAAACTCTTACTTCTTTGCTCGTCCCCTCCAGCCTTGGGATTGCCCTATGGAGTGGAGGGAAAATCTCCCGAGGGGGAAATCAATCAAGGGTCACCTTGAGGAGGAACCGTATTTGTCGGTTCGTCGTGCACTTGGCGATCAGTGTTTTAATTTGATGGAGCTGATTGACGACGGACTGCTATACTTGTTCCAGTTGAGCCCTAAGGGTGTATCCTTGAAAATGCCCCTCGGTGAGTGCTTTCCAAGTAATCTTCTTCGTTTTACTTTTAACTTATCATGTTCGGACTAATATTTCTCTGCTCTTTTCAGAAACAAAAATGATGAAGGCAAGGATAGCCGAGAAGCTAAGGGAGAAGAGCCAAAAAGGCCAAACTTCTAAGGCTGCTACTACTCCTGCACCTCCCCCGTCCATTGAGATTTTGACTCCTTCTGAGGAGAAGGCTTCACCTGAGAGGACTCAAGCTCTTCATCGCAAGAGAAAGGCTACTCCCGAAGGTCCAAGTTCTTCGCCCCAAGCACCTCCTACTAAGAAAACTTCTTCTTCCCTTATCCCTTCCGAACCTCGAGCCTCCTCTCAACCCGCTCTTGGTGTATCCCGGTCTGCCTCGAGATACCATATCCCTTCGTGGACGTACTCCCCCACTGTTCCACTACTGAAAAAACCCGATCCCAAAGCCTCCCATTCCATTTTGTGCTATACCCCCAACCCAGCTGATCGAAAATACCTCGGGGAGCTGGCTTTCAGCAACTTGGTGAACGACTTCTCTTCCTCCTTTACTCAGGTAAATGTTTTTACTCATTAATCTGTTTCGTTTATCTTTTTCAATACATTCATTTGTTATTTTAACTTTATATATGATCTGATGCAGGCCCACATGATGGCGGGTGAACTTCTCACTCGTTTTCATTCAGTTCGATTGGCTGATGGGCAAAACCAGAAACGCATCAGGCAGTTGGAGGGTATGGGTGAGGAGCTGAAGAAAACAGTAAGCCTTCTGGAGGAGCGGCACTTGGCCCTGGTATCAGCTCGGGACAAGGCGGAGCAGGTCCTGGCAGAGGAGCGGACAAAGTTTGCTGATCTGGAAGGTGCTAACTCTACTTTGTCAGAGCAGTATAAATCCCTGGCTGAGCAACATCAAGCTGTCTCCGAGCAGCTTGCTCAAGAGAAATCTTCCACTGCTGCTCGTGTGGAAGAACTCTGGCTCTCGAAGAAAGCTGAGTTTTTGAAGTATCCGGAGTATAGCAACATGGTGGCTGATCGTGCTTACAAGTTCTTTGATCATGGTTTTGAAGCATGCGTCGGCCAATTTAGATCTCAGGGCTACCCTCCTGAAGGAGCTTCAAAAGATTTCCTTGATGTCAATGCTGCTCTGGAGAGCCTCCCCGAGGAGCTATTCCAGCCGTAGGGTAGAGCTTTTACCTTTTATTGTATTTCTTTCTCTTTCATTAATGAAATCATTTACTTGTATTTCGGAACAAACTCATTATCCCGAGCACAAACACTTAGGCAATTTTAGGTTTAAAACGTGGACCAAACATCCCGATCCCACGAGTAAACAACTAAAATTCCGAACAACGCTCGCTACCCCGAGCACAAACACTTAGGCAATTTTAGGTTTAAAACGTGGACCAAACATCCCGATCCCACGAGTAAACATCTAAAATTCCGAACAAAACTCGCTACCCCGAGCACAAACACTTAGGCAATTTTAGGTTTAAAACGTGGACCAAACATCCCGATCCCACGAGTAAAGATCTAAAATTCCGAACAAAGCTCGCTACCCCGATCACAAAACACTTAGGCAATTTTAGGTTTAAAACGTGGACCAAACATCCCGATCCCACGAGTAAACAACTAAAATTCCGAACAAAGCTCGCTACCCCGAGCACAAACACTTAGGCAATTTTAGGCTTAAAACGTGGACCAATCATCCCGATCCCACGAGTAAACAACTAAAATTCCGAACAAAGATCGCTACCCCGAGCACAAACACTTAGGCAATTTTAGGTTTAAAACGTGGACCAAACATCCCGATCCCACGAGTAAACAACTAAAATTCCGAACAAAGCTCGCTACCCCGAGCACAAACACTTAGACAATTTTAGGTTTAAAACGTGGACCAAACATCCCGATCCCACGAGTAAACTACTAAAATTCCGAACAAAGCTCGCTACCCCGAGCACAAACACTTAGGCAATTTTAGGTTTAAAACGTGGACCAAACATCCCGATCCCACGAGTAAACAACTAAAATTCCGAACAAAGCTCGCTACCCCGAGCACAAACACTTAGGCAATTTTAGGTTTAAAACGTGGACCAAACATCCCGATCCCACGAGTAAACAACTAAAATTCCGAACAAAGCTCGCTACCCCGAGCACAAACACTTAGGCAATTTTAGGTTCAAAACATGGACCAAACATCCTGATCCCACGAGTAAACCGATGATAATATAATGTTTATACGTGGACCAAACATCCCGATCCCACGAGTAAATCATTAGAATTCCGAACAAACTCGATGAATCAAATACTTTCATTTTATTACTGCTGAATTCATAAAACAATAAAAAGAAAGATTACACAAAATACTTCTTCAGGTTATGAATATTCCAAGGTCTTACCAATTTCCGACGTTCATGATCCTCCAGCCTGTAGGCTCCTCTTCCGATTACTTCCTTGATTTTGTAAGGGCCTTCCCATTTGGGTGCCAACTTTTTTACCTCACCAGCATGATTTGTTCTTCGTAACACTAAATCCCCAACTTGAAATGTTCTTGATCGAACCCTTCGGTTATAGGCGTTGGTAATCCTTACTTTATATAGCTCTGTTCTTGCTACAACTTGTTCTCTTAGCTGATCAATTTCATCTAACTCTTGCATTCTCTTACCCTCGTTCTGCTCTGGATCATAACATTCTACGCGGAGAGATTCAACCCCAATTTCTGCTGGAATGAGGCCTCCGAACCGTATACCAGACTATACGGAGTTTCCCCTGTAGACACCCGAGGAGTTGTCCGATAAGCCCACAAGACTCCAGGTAGTTCATTTACCCATTCTCCTCGAGTCCCTTCTAACTTCGTGTAGGGTCTTCCTACCTTAACATCATCTTATATAACATATTAGGGACTAAACATGCATTTATGATCTCTTAGGGCACCGGTTGTAGCTTTGAGTTAATAAGATTACAGGCCAAAAATGAAATTTCAAACTTAATTAATTACATTCTCAAAATGAATGTTAAGGCGATAGAATTATACTACTCCTAGAGTAGAGACTATCCAAAAATCCTGCATCCTAACTTCTTTCATGCTCCTCAAAGCTCACTGCCTCAACCCGACCCTCGGTCCTTTAGTCCAAAAGTGTACCTACAGGAACAACCCATCATGAGCATATACATCGTTACTTAATATCGTAAGGTAATGGCATATAAATAAATGCATGAAAGTAATTGGTAACATATACTTCCTGGTTAATTGTATTATTCCTCTTTGGTTGTCCCTGTATCATAGTTATGCATATGATCATTAGTTCTTGACATAAATGATTAAAATCATACTTCACATATATGCTCACGACAAACTATATTAATTAGAAATGGGACTGTCCGGGTTCTATTATGACAGCGGCACAAATTGGCCCCCCCTCGCTCGACATAACACATCATATGATACACATCGCTACGCCTTGATAGCGGATGTATCTCTTTGTTCAGCGGATGATACCCCTCGCTACGCCTTGATAGCGGATGTACCCCCTAGCTTAGCGGATGATACCCCTCGCTACACCTTGATAGCGGATGTACCCCCTCGCTTAGTTATGTGAGCGGCAAGTACCTTCCTCGCTTGCCCATAATAACCGCCGGACATTCAACCATTCTTAATAACATAGTTAAACATTTATCATAAACATCATAGCATCTTATAGACGTCATCATCTTGTAAACATCATCATCATATAACATCATCATCTTATGAACATCATCATCATATAACATCATCATCTTATAAACATCATCATCATATAACAAAATATAACAGTAAATGTACGAAATCTTAGTTAAGTAAACTTGCTGGTTATTCGTTAACTTCTTTTTGGTTGACCCTGATTTACCTTCATGCATATGGGCATCTTACCCCGTGACATATTACCACACAATAACATCGTATGACCTCTTACCATATGGGCATCTTACCCCGTGGCATCTTACCACATAATAACATCGTATGGCCTCTTACCATATGGGCATCTTACCCCGTGGCATCTTACCACATAATAACATCGTATGGCCTCTTACCATATGGCATCTTACCCTTTTATAAACATCGTATAACATTGTTATAAACTTACTTATCATATCATCTTCATAAACGTCATCATCATAAACATCATATCACCTTTACTTATCATAAACATCATTCATCATAACTTACTTATCAAAATCATCATCATAAACATCATATCCTCTTCGCTCATCATAAACATCATCATCATAAACATACTTATAACAATCAACATCATTAAATCATGTTAACACCCCATTTTCTATCATGCATAAACAAGCCCCTTGAAACGTAACCCCCCCCCCCCCCCCCCCCCCCCCCCCCCCCCGGGGTCATGCCTATCATGTGACTAAGCATTTCATCGTGATAATTAATTTCAACACGTAAATCAATTATTCACATAGTTAATCACATAAACATAATTAATGCCTTAATTGCAATTAATCATTTCGGGGACATCACATTAATCCCCTACTTATAAGATTTCGTCCTCGAAATCGTATGCACTTACCCCAAAAGAAACTAAACATAAATCACATACCAGAGAATAGTTCCGGGTAGTGCTATACCATATGCCGCTCCGTCTCCCACGTAGCCTCCTCGACACCCCCGACGATCGCACTGAACTTTGACCATCGATATAACTTTACTTCGTAATCTGCGATCCTCACGATCCAGAATTCTGACCGGTCGTTCAACATAGGATACATCTGAACTCAACTGGACTTCTGAAGGCTGCAACACATGAGACGGATCTGGCTCATACTTTCTCAACATAGAAACATATAAGACATCATGAATTCTAGATAAAGACGGCGGTAGAGCCAAACGGTAAGCCAATGTACCAATACGCTGCAATACTTCATATGGACCAACATACCTCGGGGATAACTTCCCCCACATACCAAAACGAACTACACCCCTGAAGGGTGAGATTTTCAAGAAGACCCTGTCTCCTTCTTGGAATTCTAGCGGTCGTCACCGCTTGTTGGCATAGGCTGCTTGCCTATCCTGGGTCGCCTTCATCTTTTGGCGTATCAACTTAATCTTGTCTTACATATCCTTAATCATATCCGGTCCTCCGACCGCTTTACTAGTCAAGTCCTCCCAATAGCGGTGACCTACATCGTCATCCGTAAATAGCTTCAAAAGGAGTTATTTGAATGCTCGCCTGATAGCTGTTATTATAGGAGAACTCTACTAGAGGTATAGAATCTTGCCACGGAGTATCAAACTCCAAAACACATGCCCTCAACATGTCTTCGAGCGTCTGAATTGTACGCTCTGTCTGGCCATCTGTCTGAGGGTGATAAGCTGTACTCAGTATCACCTCTGTGTCCAAAGCTGTCTGAAGACCCTCCCAGAAATGTGGAGTAGACCTTGGGTCTCTGTCAGACACAATCGAGACTGGAACCCCATGCAACCTCACCACATCCCGCACATATAATTGGGCCATCTTTAGGTATGTGAAAGACACATGACAAAGGATGAAGTGAGCTACCTTCGTTAGCCTATCGACGATCAACCAGATCGCATCAAATCCAGAGGCCGTCCTTGGCAAGTGGGTCACTAGGTCCATAGATACGTGCTCCCACTCCCACTTAGGTACTTCCAAGCTCTTCAGCTCGCCACCAGGCCTCTGCCTTTCTGCCTTCACCTGTTGGCATCAAACATCTCTTGACGAAGGTCATAACATCACGCTTTATGCGTCTCCACCAGAACTGACCACTTAGGTCCTTATACAACTTTCTTCTTCCTGGGTGGATACTGAACCGGCTACGGTGAGCTTGCTCCAAGATTCCTTTACGCAACTCCGACGTATTTGGGACTACCCAGCGGTCGCCGAGCCTTAAGGAATCATCCTCAGCCACTCTAAACTTTGATGGCTGACCTCGAAGTACCAATAACGACCACCTCTGAACCTCATCATCTGACCTCTAGGCTTTCCTAATAGCCTCAAATATGTCCGGCTCAGCCAATAAGGTCGACACTCGCACCGGCGAAGTGTCCACATCAAAATCATAGCCCAAATGGCAATAAGAGGTCATCATAGCTGATAGACTCATGACATCCTCATCAGTACTCTTCACTTTCCGACTTAAGGCGTGTGCTATCAAATTTGCTTTACCAGGATGGTACTCAATCTCACAGTCATAATCCTTGAGCAAATCCATTCACCTCCTTTGGCGCATATTCAATTCAGCCTGTGTGAACAAAACTTCAGGCTCTTATGGTCCGTGTAGATGGTAAACGACGTACCATGCAAATAATGCCTCCAAATATTCAAGGCAAAAATAATGACTGCCAGCTCCAAATCATGGACTGGGTACCTAGCCTCATGTGGTTTCAACCGCCTCGACGCATAAGCCACCATATGCTTATCTTGCATCAACACACAGCCCAAACCTTGAAGTGATGTATTCGTGTACAAGGCAAACCTCTTATTCTCAGAAGGAATCACCAACATAGGTGCCGTAGTCAAACGACGCTTCAATTCTTGGAAGCTTTCCTCACAAGCTTCGGACCAATAGAACGGCACTCCTTTCTGAGTCAGCTGTGTCAGGGGTCTGGCAATCCCTAAGGATCTGGAGTACTGTTCTCAAGTGCTTTACGTGTTCCTCTTCAGTTCGAGAGTAAATAAGCACATCGTCAATGAAAACTATGACGAACTGATCCAAACATGGTTGGAGCACCCTGTTCATCAGGCTCATAAAACAGCTGGGACATTTGTCACCCCAAAAGGCATGACTAAGAATCCGTAATGCCCATATCTAGTCCTGGAAGTTGTCTTCTGTACATCATCCTCTCGAACTCGAATCTGATGATACCCCGATCTCAGATCGATCTTACTGTAGAGCCTCGTACTCTGCAGCTGATCAAACAAATCATCAATCCCCGGAAGCGGATACTTATTCTTCACTATGGCTTTGTTCAGTTGTCTGAAATCGATGCACATCCGCATCGAACCATCTTTCTTTTTGACAAATAGGACTGGTGCACCCCAGGGCGATATGCTAGGGTGTATATAGCCTTTGTCAAGGAGCTCCTGCAACTGAACATTTAACTCCCTTAGCTCCGCTGGTGCCATCCTATACGGGGCACGAGAAATGGTAGACGTCCCTGGTAGTAACTTAATCCCAAACTCGACCTCTCTCGTCAGTGGGAATCCGGGAATCTCTTCCGAAAATACATCAGGAAACACCGCCACTACGGGCACATCCTCAACCTTTAACTCTTTCCTCTTTTCAGTAATATCAACAGCATAGATGAGATATCATTTATGGTCTCGTTCCAATAACTGTGCCATCTTGACAGCAGATATTAACGGAATCCTTGAACGGGAACCATCCCCATATAATGTCCATTGGACTCCCATATCAGACCTGAATCGGACAGTCCTTGTCTGCAGTCCACAACTGCCTGATACTTGTTCAGCACATCGATGCCCACAATGCATTCGAAGTCTGACATTCCCAGAACAATTAAGTCTATCCTCAGCTCGTTACCCTCAAAATAAATGAGGCCGTCATAACCAATCTGATCAGTTATCAAACTTCTTCCAGCGGGTGCCGAGACTACAAGAGGCATGGGCGACGGAGAAGTGCATATGAAATCGCATTACTTACTTCAGCATTTGCTGCTATGCTGCAACACAAGGGTTAACAACAATACCCAAAAGCAGTTCATATAATACATCGTTAGAGAAATAAAACAGGTTAGTGCAACATCATATACTTCATATGCAACATATGCATAAACATGTTTAAAAGTAAGCACCTAGCCAACTTATTGCTAAGGCTACCCTTCACTCGTTCCCGGGTTATCTAACCACTGCTCTGATACCACTAATGTAGGGTCTTCCTACCTTAACATCGTCTTATATAACATATTAGGGACTAAACATGCATTTATGATCTCTTAGGGCACCGGTTGTAGCTTTGAGTTAATAAGATTACAGGCCAAAAATGAAATTTCAAACTTAATTAATTACATTCTCAAAATGAATGTTAAGGCGATAGAATTATACTACTCCTAGAGTAGAGACTATCCAAAATCCTGCATCCTAACTTCTTTCATGCTCCTCAAAGCTCACTGCCTCAACCCGACCCTCGGTCCTTTAGTCCAAAAGTGTACCTACAGGAACAACCCATCATGAGCATATACATCGTTACTTAACATCGTAAGGTAATGGCATATAAATAAATGCATGAAAGTAATTGGTAACATATACTTCCTGGTTAATTGTATTATTCCTCTTTGGTTGTCCCTGTATCATAGTTATGCATATGATCATTAGTTCTTGACATAAATGATTAAAATCATACTTCACATATATGCTCACGACAAACTATATTAATTAGAAATGGGACTGTCCGGGTTCTATTATGACAGCGGCACAAATTGGCCCCCCTCGCTCGACATAACACATCATATGATACACATCGCTACGCCTTGATAGCGGATGTATCTCTTTGTTCAGCGGATGATACCCCTCGCTACGCCTTGATAGCGGATGTACCCCCTAGCTTAGCGGATGATACCCCTCGCTACACCTTGATAGCGGATGTACCCCCTCGCTTAGTTATGTGAGCGGCAAGTACCTTCCTCGCTTGCCCATAATAACCGCCGGACATTCAACCATTCTTAATAACATAGTTAAACATTTATCATAAACATCATAGCATCTTATAGACGTCATCATCTTGTAAACATCATCATCATATAACATCATCATCTTATGAACATCATCATCATATAACATCATCATCTTATAAACATCATCATCATATAACAAAATATAACAGTAAATGTACGAAATCTTAGTTAAGTAAACTTGCTGGTTATTCGTTAACTTCTTTTTGGTTGACCCTGATTTACCTTCATGCATATGGGCATCTTACCCCGTGACATATTACCACACAATAACATCGTATGGCCTCTCACCATATGGGCATCTTACCCCGTGGCATCTTACCACATAATAACATCGTATGGCCTCTTACCATATGGGCATCTTACCCCCGTGGCATCTTACCACATAATAACATCGTATGGCCTCTTATCATATGGGCATCTTACCCCATGGCATCTTACCACATAATAACATCGTATGGCCTCTTACCATATGGCATCTTACCCTTTTATAAACATCGTATAACATTGTTATAAACTTACTTATCATATCATCTTCATAAACGTCATCATCATAAACATCATATCACCTTTACTTATCATAAACATCATCATCATAACTTACTTATCAAAATCATCATCATAAACATCATATCCTCTTCGCTCATCATAAACATCATCATCATAAACATACTTATCATAATCATCATCATAAACATCATATCATCTTCACTCATCATAAACATCATCATCATAAACATACTTATCATAAACATCATCATCATAATACTTGTGCAATCATTGCATAATTATAGTATAGAAGTATGGTTTACCGTCCGATGCCCGTACGCTTCTTACGTACCTTAATTCCAAAAGTGGAGAAATTGAAGAACTCTATCTTCTTGATGTTGTTGGCACCTGGGATGGTTCCACACAACCATACTAATCGATATTAGAAGCTAAACAATAGTCAAATACCAAAAATTCAACAAAAATCATCATTTTCCATGTTTTACACAGTGGCGATCGATCGCTACTTGAGGCGATCGATCGCCTTGCTCTTTTGCCTTGCGGCGATCGATCGCTTAATTTTAGGCGATCGATCGCTTAATTTTAGGCGATCGATCGCCTGCTACGTGAAATGGCTACTGGCCATCGGCGATCGATCGCCTGGCGATCGATGGCCACCTGCTGGTGCGCGATTTTTCGCCATTTTTGTACATTTTTCAAGCTCATCCTCATACCTTACAAAACCAAACTTTCCTACAACATCAACAACATCATAACCCACTAAAACCCACATAAATCACTTCAAAAATCACACCCCAACAACTTGCAACATACACCCAAAACAAACCCACCTAAAACACTTCAAAATCATCCCATTTCAAAACCAAACATCATAAAAACTTAAGGAAGGGTTACATACCTCTTGAAGACTCCAAATCTTAACAAAGATTACACAAACACAAGTTTTGTGGAGTTTCCTCCTTCCTCCTTTGAAGGATTTCGAAAATGGGGTGAGGTTAGGGCTTTGGGAAAGAATTGGGGATTTTAGAGTGGTGGGGGAGAAGTGAAGGGAAATGGAATAAAAGGGGAATATAGTGGGGTTATTAAAATTGTACCCCAAATTAACATGATGTATAAAACATCCCAACATGATATTTTAAAAGCATTTTACAAAAATGCAACCAACTTCATTGAATCCATACTTTCCTCATAATTAACAATCAACATCATTAAATCATGTTAACACCCCATTTTCTATCATGCATAACAAGCCCCTTGAAACGTAACCCCCCGGGTCATGCCTATCATGTGACTAAGCATTTCATCGTGATAATTAATTTCAACACGTAAATCAATTATCCACATAGTTAATCACATAAACATAATTAATGCCTTAATTACAATTAATCATTTTGGGGACATCACACTTCGTCTTAATCCCATGTAATAGAATACGGTTAATAACTTCGACTTGCCCATTTGACTGCGGATAGGCTACTGACGTGAATACTTGCCTGATTTTCATATCCTCGCACCACTCCTGTAGTTTCTTTCCCTGAAATTGCCTTCCATTATCCGAAATAATTCTCCTCGGTATTCCGAACCGACATACTATGCTTCTCCATAAGAATCTGATGATTTCCTCCTCAGTTATTTTTGCTAGAGGTTCAGCTTCCACCCATTTAGTAAAGTACTCAACTGCTATTAGGAGGAATTTTCTTTGCCCCGTGGCAAGAGGAAAAGGTCCGACGATGTCCATCCCCCATTGATCGAAGGGACATGAAGTAACACTGCTATTTAAGACATCTGCGGGTATATGAGATAAATTTGCATGTTTCTGGCAATTGTTGCATTTTTTAACAATTTTTCGGCATTTTCTCTCATACTGGGCCAATAGTATCCGGCCCGAAGGGCTTTCTGATATAACATATTACTTCCCGAATGATTCCCACAACAGCCTTCGTGAATCTCCTTTAGCAAATGTTCTCCTTCTTGCACTGATGTGCACTGCAAGAAGGAAGCTGAAAATCCCCTTTTGAACAATTTACCTTCTGCTAACACAAAACGCCTCTCCATTCTCTTTACCCGAGCAGCTTTCTTCGGATCTAATGGCAACACCCTATTTTTCAAGAATTTGATGATATGCTCTCGCCAATCGGATATGATACAAGGCTCCAAATTCATTATATTGTTGATAGCTATGTGCGAGACCAGAAGATCTTGTACCACCACTTTCCTGTTCTTCCACTCATGAATAGAACTGGCCAACTTTGCGAGTGAATCTGCTCGGTTATTATCTTCTCGTGGTATTTGCTTCAATTCCACTTCCTGGAACTGAGTCGTTAATACTTGAGCCCTCTCCACATATTTTTTCAACTTTTCTTCTTTCACCTTGTACACCCCATTTACCTGCTGTACAACCAGCATCGAATCCATGAACACTTTTACTTTCCGAGCTCCGGCGTCTAATGCCACTCGTAAACCAGAGAGGAGAGCTTCGAATTCGGCTTCATTGTTTGAAGAATGAAAACCGAAGTGAATAGCTATGGCAACTTCCTCTCCTTCTGGACTGATCAGTATAATTCCTGCACCACTTCCCTTTTGAGTAGATGATCCATCTACAAATACTCTCCAATGTTTTTCTTCGCGAGTATGAGTTACTTCAACCAAAAAATCAGATAAGGCCTGAGCCTTAATGGTATTCCGAGGCTGATAAGAAATATCGAACTCGCTCAATTCTGTGACCCATTTCACCATCCTTCCTGAAATTTCAGCTTTTGACAAGAGCCTTCCTAAGGGAGTGCTCGTTACCACCATGATAGGGTGAGATAAAAAATACGGCCGAAGCCTTCTTGCAGTGATCACCAGAGCTAAAGCTAACTTTTCAATTTCAGGGTATCTTTGTTCGGCTCCTTGCAAAGCTCGGCTGACATAATATACCGGTTGCTGCTGTCCAAATTTCTCTTGAATTAACACCGAGCTGACAACTTCCTCGGTTACCGACAAGTAGACGAGGAGGGTCCCATTGTGCTCGGGTTTATTCATTAAAGGTAACTGACCTAAATATTCTTTCAAGTCTTCGAAAGCCTTCTGACACTGATCATCCCACTCGAACTGCATTCCTCACCTTAATGCTTTAAAGAAAGGCAAACTCCTATCAGCCGATCTAGATATGAATCGACTAAGCGCTGCTATTCTTCCTGCTAACCTTTGTACTTCGTTCAAGGTCCGAGGAGGGTTCATTTCTTGGATTGCTCGGATTTTCTCAGGGTTAGCTTCCACACCTCTCTCTGTCACCATGTACCCCAAGAATTTTCCACTATGAATTCCGAAGGTACATTTGGCTGGATTTAATTTCATGCCAAATCTTCTCAAAGTGGCAAAGACTTCCTCCATATCTTCTATCAGATTTTGGGCCTTCTTGCTTTTGATCAGGACGTCATCAACATAAACCTCCATGTTCCGTCGTATTTGATCTCTGAACATCTTATCCATCGTCTCTGATAAGTAGCCCGGGCATTTTTCAATCCGAAGGGCATGACGACATAACAAAAAGTTCCTCCCGCTGTGACAAAGCTAACCTTGGACTGATCCTCGCGGGCTAAGGGGATTTGATGATATCCCTGATAAGCATCCATAAGACATAACAACTCATGTCCCGCAGTAGAATCCACTAATTGATCAATCCTTGGCAATGGATAACAATCTTTGGGACACGCTTTGTTCATGTCCCGAGAATCTACACATCATCCACTTGTCTCCTGTTTGAGGTACTAGAACCACATTTGAGAGCCATGTAGGGAAATTAATCTCCCGTATATGACCTGCCTTCAACAACTCCTCTACTTGTTTAGCTATGACGGCATCCTTCTCGGGTCCGAAATGAATTCTCTTCTGTTTAATTGCCCGAGCACCCGGGTCAACATTTAGATGATGCTCAGCAATCTCAGGTTTTACCCCAATTAACTCAGAGGTATTCCAAGCGAACACATCCACGTTATCTATTAAGCATTCAATCACCCTTTTCCTCAATTCGGGATCCAACTTGGACCCAATGCAAGTAGTTTTCGCCGGGTGACCTAACTCGATACTCATAAATTCCTCCTCGGGGATTATCCGCTCCTCCGCCTCAAGCTGTCCATGTTTCCTCTTATTACTTCCTCGCTCCCCATCTTCTCTATTTTTTCCTTTGTCTTGCTTCAACTCTTGCACATAGCATTTTCTTGATGAACTCTGACTTCCCCTTACTTGTCCCACTTCCTCTCCTACCGGGAATTTTATCTTCAGGTGGTAAGTAGAAGCAACCGCTTCGAAGGCCGTTAATGCCGGCCGACCCAATATTATATTATAGGAGGAGGGTGCATCCACTATGAGGAAGGTGATCATCTTCGTCTTTGTCTTGGACTCCTCTCCTAATGTGACGGGTAAAGACACTTGTCCTATATGACTTATGGCTTCTTCGGTAAACCCATGCAAAGAAGTATTTACTTTTTGTACAGCTATACTTCCCAATTCCATCTGCTTCAAAGTACTAAGGAAGAGCACATCTGCCGAGCTGCCTGTATCGACGAAGATTCTTTGCACATTGTAGTTGGCTGCTGTGGCTGAAATTACCAGTGCATCCTCGTGGGGAAAATAAATCCCTTGTAAATCTGCAGGTCCGAAAGCTATAGAGGGACTCTCCTGAGTATGACTTGTATTAATGGATAACACTTCGAGTCTTCGAGCATAACTTTTTCTTGCTCGGTTAGAATCTCCACATGATGTTCCTCCCGAAATCATATGTATATTCCCTCGGTTAGGAACATTGCTCATGGTTCTTTCCCTGGTAACTTGATTTCCTCCCTCCACTCTTTCCCCCCGTACTGCCCAAGGAACTGGCTGAAGTGCTCCTCTCCCTGGATTAACATTATTCCGAGGGAAAGGAGCACTGTTCCTCAGGTCATCGTCAGCTCCTCGCCTTACATCCATTCTTCCTTCATGAACGCTCCCTCCTCGGGCACTTCCTCCTCGGAATACTCCTCTCCCATAAGGTCCCCCCCGACCCCTCTTCGGCATAATTTGATTCATGGCTACCTCCCGATAAGGTCTCATCGGTAGGTACTGATCAAAGTTCCTCTTAGGCTGTTCCAATGGCCTCTCCTTCCTATTGACTTCACCACCATTTTTTATTTCCTTCTTCTGTTTCATCCTCTGCGCTTCCTCCAAATTAATATATTTAGAGGCACGCCCCAGTAATTCATCATAATCCGACGGTGGCTTCTTGGCCAACGATCTGAACAGATCCCCCTCTCTCAACCCTTGGGTGAAAGCGCTGGCTAGTATTTCAGATGTCACATGCGGAACATCAAGGCACGCTTGATTGAATCTTTTCAGAAAATCCCACAGGGACTCCTTATCCATCTGCCTGAGACCGAACAAACTCAAGGTTGTTCTCTTGCAACTTCTACTACTCGCGAATTGATGAAGGAACAACGAGCTGAGGAATCCACTATTCCTGATGGTAATTGATTGAACCACGATTGAGCAGCGCCGGCTAGAGTAGTCAAGAACACTCTACATTTCACCCCATCTGACTGCTGATGAAGGAGTGAAGCATTCTCAAATCGAGACAAATATTCTTCTGGATCCGTGCTACCATCATAATTCCCCACACTTAAAGTTCTGAAATTAAGAGGCAGAGGATCATCAATGACCTGAGGAGTGAATGGGGTGCTTCTTCTTGCCGAGTTAATACGGCCTTCCATTTTATTGCGCATTTTTGTAACTCCTCCTTTAAATCCTCCATTTGATGGTGCAAAGCCCTATCTATTTCATCATTTGAACGATTAGGAAAATCTTTCGATTCTTCAGCCTCCTCCTCCGACTTCTTTATAGAGGTTGAGTCTTCCTCCTCTTCTTTATTTTCTTCCTGACAGGGGGGGGGGGGGGGGGGGGGTCATGAATTGCTTCATAACTTCTCCGACAGTTTTGGCAATCATCTCAGTCAAATGTTCCACGGGTATTCCTCCGGTAGGTAATACTCGTGAAACATTCTGCGATGATCCAGCCTCCCCTGCTCCTTATGGTTCTGGGCATGAACGTGGGGGGGTCATTGGTTTATCCCTCCCCGAAATTGGCCCTCGCCCTTTGCTTCTAACCATTTCGCCTTGGATTCTTAATGAAAAAATCCCTGCTTCAACATCTTTACTCTTTTTATTCCCACAGACGGCGCCAATGATGTGACCCGTGATTTTCGAATATAAGGTAGAATAAGGTGTTAACAGAAAATAACGATAAACACACCAAGATTTTTTACGTGGAAACCCTCAAATGGAGAGAAAAACCACGGGAGCTAGTCCAGTATAAAACTTCACTATAAATGTTGATGATTTACAAGACTCTCTGGACACAAATAACAATCGCTCAATGACTTACACGAATGTTTTTAGAGAAATAACAGAAAAGACCGAACAAACATAAATTTGCTCTCTTCGGAGTCTTTTTGCCCAGAAAAATCCAACCCTTACTATGATGACATCCGCGGGTATTTATAGGACTGTTCCCAGTGATTGGCTCGCTGGAGATCCGGAACACGATGTCCTCTGATCGTGGCTTAACTGGAGCCCAACGCGTCCGAGAAATCCGCGCCCCATTACTGCACGTTCATTCACGCCGGTTAATTTGTTAGTTACTCCCGGGTCTTCCGCTAATCTTTGACCAGAACCGAGGAAGGTTAGCAGCTGTTCGGTAAAAACCCTGCTCGGTGCTATCCGTTCGGTGCACTCTGTTCGGTATATGACTTGTTCGGCCCTTGAGGG
Organism: Haberlea rhodopensis; assembly: GCA_907163345.1. Classification (NCBI taxonomy): domain Eukaryota; kingdom Viridiplantae; phylum Streptophyta; class Magnoliopsida; order Lamiales; family Gesneriaceae; genus Haberlea; species Haberlea rhodopensis. Next base: position 57,988 of record CAJQUN010001228.1, on the reverse strand, counting down.
GATTTTACCCGAGGAGGTCAATATATCATATGACATCAATATATATAATGAAACGTCATCACTTGAATCAATAATAAGATTTTTAAAAGAAATATTTTTTAACTATAAATAATATATATCTATATATTTTTAAAAAATAGATTTAAAAAGATGTGAAGTTGGGACAAATAAGTATGCAACTATTTTTATTTTTATAATTTTAAAAACAAAAATTGTTTGTACAAATACATAAATCCAAAATATTATGAGGTGAGGTTTAAAATCAAATATTTTATGGGTGCAAATCCAAAAAATTTATACATTTAAAAAAATAAATAATCCAAAAAAATTGTTTAAAGTGAATATATTATGGGGTGAGGTTTAAAACCAAATATTTTATGGGGCATATCCAAAAAATTTATACTTCCAAAAAAAATAAAATATCCAAAAAATTTGTTTAAAGTGTAATGGGTGGGAATCGAGAACCCATGCCTCCTAAGGCATTATACTCGCTTTTACTGCCTATACCGCTCCTTTCATTCGATTCAATCTAAACAAATTTAACAATATAATAAGCCCAGAACACTCTCTACATTGTTCTGGGTCTTATTTTAAGGCCATTATGAACAGTAACGTGGGGATGGCTTCAGATTTGTGACAGGCTCTTCTCGTCCATCCGCTTGTTCCTCTGCTTTCGCCGCCCTTGCTCTGATCGCCGCCTTCCCTACAGACGTGTTGTCATATCTTTAGCAGGTGATGTTCGTAGGTCATGCTTGTGGCTGTTGTTGCGCCGCCCTCTACCTTTCTTTCTTGCGGACAAACGGGGGTCGGTGTGGTTGCCCGCTGGTCACTGTTGGTGACTGGGTTTTCCCTCTTTTCTTGCGTGTATTTTCCTGCTCTTTTCGTTGCAGGTTCTCAAATGGTTTGAGGACCCTTTTTCCCCTTCTATAAGTTATGTTGTTGGGTTTCGATTTTTTTTTGTGTCCTTTCTGATTTAGGGGGTTTGTTGCTCGTTGCTAAGGCTTTGCATCGTGAGGTGGGTTCTACAGCCCAATTTTTATTGCCTTGTTTCCTTGCTCCTCGTCTGTCCCCCGTCTCATGTTATGTTCTCTGCACATGAACTGAACATATAGGGTGGTTTCTCAACTGTGTTTTTGGGATTTTCTTTCTAAATTATCGAATCTGAGTTTTACCTCATCTTGGTCATCATTATGAACTGATCGATGATGGCATCAGTCTTGGCAATGTAATGATCTGCTCTGGATTTGGAGGTTGGTTTGAGGCCACTGATTTAGTGGAGTTTTGTTGTTTGTTTAAAGAATGAAAGATGGATTGGTTTCTGCAACATCAGCTGAATGTTATGGATTTGTTTCTCAACTATGCTTTTCTGGTTTTGTTCTAAATTATCGCATCTGGGTATGTAATTTTATTGATATCCTATTCAAAAACAGGTTCTTACCGAGCTTTGGTTTTATTCGTATTTTTTTTCCATTTTCGTATACTGTGATGTAGAGGAATTTTATATGTGTTTGTGCTGATTTTTTGAATTTTGTTTTGGGAACTATAAGGTTTTGGATCTTTTTCAGTCTCTTAGTTGACTAAGGATGTTCGCAAGTTCTAGACAAATTTACAGCCAAATGGCTGTTGATTTACACAGTTGTTCACTTGCATTCTGTTCTTAAACGGGAAAAAAAAACAAATTGTCCTTCTGCCAAAAAAACATGCTCTGTTCGAATTTTGTTCCCCTCACTGCACCAAGAAACATAATTTCCTTTTTTTTTACAGTCTTTTAAGTAATTAGAAATTTGTGGTGTTCTTGGCTCATTTTATGACATTATGTCCAATCGGCTGCTGAAAAGGTATAAATAATGGAATGATTGAGAAAACAAGGTTTCTGGCTTCAAATAATATGACGATTGGATTCAAATTTCTATACGATGTCACATAAAACAGGATGCAAACATGGATACATGAAAGTAATTATTCAATTCTTACAAGGTTTGGTTCTTGAGAATTGAATCTTTACTTTTCGTTTCACCTTTACCATAGGACATTCTTAGCAGATAGGCTAACCAACACACCATTTTAATTTTTAGTGCTAAAGTGCCTGCCTTGATGATTTATTTTCTTTAATTAATCTTCAATTTGAATAAAAAACGCAGAATGGACATCTGATAATGACAAAAGTTTTAATATACAAATTCGTTGTGCTTATTATTATTATTTTTTACCTTAAACGTTCATTTCTTGTCTTGATTTATAACTTTGGTAGAATTTACACTCCTCCAATGTAAATCTTGGCATGTGTATATTGACTTTCGACATCTGTTCATTGTAATAAATCTCATTTTTTATTAAAAAAAATTGAATATTTTACCTTCAAATTATGTGCAATTACATGATTTACAGGTTGTCACCCTCCAAGCTTCAGTTCAACGTTGTTGTGCCACACTTCGCTTCACTTCTTCGAAAACGAGAAGCCCTTCTACCCAGTGACGGTAAATGACCGAACTTTTATGAGCACTTCCTTAATGTCGTGGGACGTATGGTAGGCATCGGGAGTGTGAAAGAGGTCCAACCAGCGAAGTGAATGAAGATGTATACTTCCTTATGGTGCCTCTTTGCATGTTATAGTGCCTCTTTGCATGAATCATTGGCTGCGCCATATCTTGAATATCACTCTCGAAAGATACCACAAAAGAGAAGCTTTCATGATGAATTGCAATATAGTTTTTCTGTGGGAAACCTTAAATTAACTTTCTTGGATTTATATATAGATTTTTTTTATCAGAAACCATAAATTAATTTACTTAGACTTGTATAGATTTTTTTCTTAAAAAAAAACTGGATATGTGTCAGTGTATGATGTACATACACGTACATGTTATAAATGTATAATCCATGAATGTGATGGTTCCGTCTATTCTTCTCCAATCTCCACGAAAGCTATCCATTTATATAATTTAATACCAATATAACAAGACCTAGACTATCGCTGTTTAATGTTGCAATCAATGAAGATGGAGTCAATGATGCACCTGAACTAAAGAAAGCAGACATAGGAATGGCCATGGGATCAGGTACTGCAGTAGCTAAGGTACTTATTATCATTCGTTTTACTCATGTGCATTCATAGACTCTTTAGGTGGAATTTAGATTTCTACTCTTATAATAATTGTGTATGGTTCAATTGTGTAGCCTTTATTATTCTAAAGTGAGATCAGCAATGTCTTGTAGCTTGTTTGTAGTTTAAGTAATGATTATCACAAAAAAAGTGAACTAGACGTATAATTCTCACTTCATTAGATTTGTATATATTTTTTAATGGGGTTGAAAGACATGCCATTGATAATTCATATGAAACATGACATGCTGCTCATTTTCTTACACCATTCATGGGAACCCAGCTTTTAGATACTTTACTAATTTGAATTCCATGTTCGGGCAGCTCTTGGTATTTCTGCGGGGGACCAAATATGGGTCCCTCTTTACGTTCTTCGGGTATGCAAACTTTCTATCAAATACTGCATTTTTATTTCTTCTACAAGGAAGCTCATATTCATCCCAAATTTTGTTACAAATCTTGATGGTATTTTTTTGACGCAATAATAATATCTCGACGGAGGATGACCGAGATTACAGCGGACATACAATCTTCTGATCCAAAACCCATACAGGTTAGGAATTTCTGATATGCGTTACATAGTCTGTATTTAGGACCTGTTGCTCACTTGCGCAAAAATTTGGATCCTTAATGATGTCAATTCGTTGTGCTCATGTAGCTTATTTCTAATCAGTTATTGTGATATTGTGATTCCCATTTATTGCAATTTCCACGTAGTATACCCACATCAACTCGCCACTGGCACCGCGCCTTACGCGGTGCAAGGCGAACTAGTTTGTATATATATACGCTGGGTTGGGGGGCTGAAGTCCACCCAATCCCTATCGTAGATCCGCCTCTGGTTTGACCGTTTGAGCTGATATTTGTTTAAATGATTGATGTTGTTTTATTAACACCAACTATAAATTTTGGTAAAGCATCAAGTGCTCGATCATACAATATTCATGTTAGAGATATTGGTTGCCTTTTGCTAATATATATGAACTAAATAATTCTTAAAAAATAGAATAGTTCATCATGCCATGCAAGATTAGCGTATACGTAAATTTCTTAAAATTAAAACCAATATTTAATTTGAACAAGAATTGTTATTTTATAATTAACTACGCAATAGTCTCGTCAATCCCACACTCCCGAAATCTGATATCTGCCTTGGAATCGTCTAACCCTACGATATCACAGCATTCGCATCTATCCGTCTGTGCAAGAAAACCAAATGAAACGAAACAAATTAATTACATTGAATGCTAAAAATTTGATGCTAAAATCACATGCATCTATAAGTACCTGAAGACGTTTTTTTGCTGGCGAAAACACTTGAATCTTAAATATATAATTCGCAGAATGATTCCCAGTTGATGAACAAGCTGGCAATCCCCGAGGTGTGGCTCGCAAATAATTCGTAATAAATTCATCACCCGAAGAACTTCTGTAAATGGATTCAAAGAAGAAAACATGAGGAGCTTCACAAGGATCACTCGATCTTGGCCGTGTGTTGAACATGAAAAACGGGGGCTTGGGACCCTTGGCCAATGGCCGAAACGTCTCAATGGGCATTTGCAGGTAGCTTCGAGGGAGAATTCTTTCATAGATATGTGCCGAATAGCCCCAAGAAATGGAGATGGACCAGTTGCTCCGGCGGTGGTAGCATATGGTTTGCTGCAGCAAGCGGGATTGGTCCGCATCAGCTGCCTTCATGAGGTGGCGCGTGGATTCGAAACGATCCTTGGACGGGAAGATGGGATCCATTGCATCGAAGTGATGGAAGGTCATAAGGGGTGCTTTTGGGTGTGCTGATAGATATCCAGAGAAGTCGCCCCGTAAATCCACCTGCAATTAAAAGTAGCCTCAAGAATGTTGGAAATTTTAAAAGATAAAAGTTGACGACTCTCGTATTGTTTTTAGATTTCTTGGAAACTGGGAACCAAATATACCTGATGAATCCCTTTATGCGGAGTGAGATTGACTCCAATATCAGCAATACAAGTCATTGTAATCAAATCAGCTGAACTACTTCCCGCGTACCTAATCAAACACCTGTCCATATCTCCAACTAAAGCTCTGGCCAAAGGAAAACTCAGCACAATCCCACCACCTCCAAAAGCCTGATCAAACGAGAACCAATAATTCGACACGACGCTTTCTGAGTGCCACCCAAGATAATAATACTTATTGTGATCATATCCTGCAAGAACATCAACAATATTATCCACAAAAAATATTGAATCGTCGTCTCCCATTACGATCCACCTCATGTTTTTGTGTTCCTCTCTGAAAAGCTCAAGAATCCCATGTACCATCCTAGGCATCAGCTCAATACGAGGCTTCGTGTGTCGAAATAGTTCAGAGAGGTTATCGACTATTCGGTAAGGTGGGGAAGTTTGAGGCCATGGGAGAATATTAGGGGTTGGGGGCCTATCTAAATAGAGGAAGCCTCTTGTCTTGTTTGGTCTCCACCAAGATTCTATGTATCCTCTTCTGTGGGGCCATGTTTTCACGGATCCCATAAGCCCGAAAGCTATGTGGCTGAGATTGGTCGGAGAGTAGTAGTGCTCATGCGAGGTGGTGGAATTGGGTGAAGAAGGTGATGCCCATTTGGTCAAGAAGAGATCAGGGTTTTGTGTGTTGAAAATTGAAACGAGGATCAGATAAAGAATCAGGAGGGAAACCAGTAAGGTTTTGTTGATGGTGAATATATCACTGCTTAATGTTGGAGATGCCATTGATGATACTTGGATTGTCCTGAATCAATGAGATTGGATGTAACTATATTTCAATGTGAATGAAAGTTGACTTGCTTAATTTCTGCAATTGATAATTCATGTGACGCATCACATGCTGTTCATTTTCTTTCCCCATAGGAACTGAGATTTTCATGCAGCAAGTTCGATTCAACGTGTTTTTGAGTCTCCTCGTGGGAGAAATTTGGGATTGTCATGATTTTAATACTAGGGATGTCAATACTATTATCATTTACAAAGTATGGGGCTCAAAAAAAACATCAATGAATCGATTAAGAGAGAGAATTTCATTTTAGAAAAATCATACATAAAAGTACATTTTTTTCGATTAAAGGATACAATCGCACTAAATAGGGAAGCTTTTATTAACTGCGAATGCAATATTATGTATAAAATCAGAGATAGCATTGATTCCGTGTAGTGACAAAAATCAGTATACTGCTCACATGAAACACATATAAACTGTAAAAATACGCAGACCCCACCATTCATATAGCACAGACATCACAAACAAACAGCACGGAATTGTTCTTGAATTACTAAGTCATGAGTTCTTCCCTAGTATCTCGATATCAGTAACCACGGAAAGCAGAAAAAATGTCAAAAGGCATGTACAAGGACGTAGCATTCCAAGCACAAAAATTGTACACGTGAATCTTACTCTGGTCGAGAGCTGATGAATCATTGCCAAGAAGCACCCCAATTGCATGTTTTAAGTAAAGAATGGTACTCGGATATGGTTTTTATTAAGACCAAAGAATTTGAGGCAAGTAAGAAATCTGGCCTTGAGAAATCAAGCCGTTTGTTCTCTGTCAGTAGGAGTCGTGTGACATTGATGCCAGGTGGAATGCTTCTATATCTCTGTATCCTTCAAATAAAAAAGAAATGTTTTAGCACAACTTAAAACCAAAAAACCGAAAAAAAAAATAGAAATAGAAATAGAACGAAAACAGAATATTTCCACAAAAGTCGATGTTAAAAACAAAGCATTGAGACCTGGCATGACCTCAATAGATTGGAATTCATCCCATGAATTCCCATTCATGGAGGTACTTTCGTGAACACCGAAGGAGAAGAATGACCTAAAGGAGAAACTGATTCACCATATGGTTCCTGTGCCGTCTTTTGGAGATCCTCAGATGAAGTATCCACTATATCATCGTCCATGCCAGAAGCATGTGTACTCTGCTGGTGACTGTTCTTCTTTGAGATTTTCATAGCTTGTGATTCATACAGTACTGCATCCAGTAGGCCACTGTTTCGTGGTGACAGATTACATGCCGGAGCACATAATTCATTTGGAGGGGTTTGAATTAATGTGTCAACAGACTGAAGGGAAGGCAATGGGGTAGAGGGTGAGCCCCAACTACCCATTTCAATTTGGAGTGAAGGGAGCTCCAGCTTCGTTGCCAAAGAAGGCTCTGGAGAAGAAGGTTTGCCATTTAATATGGCATGACTGCCAGGAAGTGCACTTGAGGATGATGATGCATTACAAGAATTTGAATTGTAATTATTTTCAGTGGAGAATTGAAAAGAATGGGCAGTCGGCAAATAACCATCATAGAGATGTTGACTACCATCTATGTTGATGTTACTAACAATTGGATTTAAACCATGAAACAAAAATTTAGACCCTTGAGGCTGTTTGGATTGATGAGACGTTGAGAAACCAGACTCGTATGGGTAAGAAAAGTATCGGTCTAGCTCGCTGTCGACAGAATAAAGCTGCTGATTGAAGTCAAAACCTTTGAATTCTGGAATCTCCAAGTTGTTAATTGGTTGTGGTGCTTCCATAGATGAGAATCTACTACTATCATCGCTTTGTTGGTTCTCATTAAATGATTGCACATGCAAATCAGGTGGATAGATTGGTAACCCGGTTCGTTGCCTTTTTTTTATTCTTGTGTTCCAGTAGTTCTTGATCTCGTTATCTGTGCGTCCAGGTAACTAAACAGAAAATAAATAGACAGGACGAATGAAACAAGTAAATCAGTAGAATAGTACTAAAGCTATAAAAAAAGAATGGAGCCATCATACTCCACTCATTTAAGGGAAAACATTAGCATATTAGCATATCTACTGTATCACACATACAGGGGTAGAATGCTGTATGACTAGAATGAAAACACCATAGATAAATGGATAACAGGACACCGTCACACTATAGCTCTTCCAGAAACACGGATTTATAATACTTAGCTCATTTAATGCAAACCATTAGCACATTAGCATATATGCCATATCACACGTAGAGAGCAGTGATAAACCAACTGTTATTCAAGATAACAGATTCAAATATGAGAAGATCAGCTTACATTTCAGATTAGATTATCTTGATAAGATAGAAACACTTGAATCAAAGATATGATAAGATTCAAGCCTTGTATCCAGTTGGTTGTTTAGATTTATTGTTAGGATGTCATCAAACATTTTGTATATATATTTGTACTCCACTGAATTAATACATACGAGAGTTTCTCACATTTTCATTTCTTCTTTCATCTTGTTATCATAACAAAGCACTGATTTTTTTTTCTACAACCTTCACTATGATCACACACAAACAACACCACTGAATTACACAACACATTGATAAGCATCAACGTTGCTGCCCAAGCACCTCTCAAACTTACACCCCAAACCTATGTTTCTTGGAGACTCCAGTTCCAATTGTAATACAAATTGACTTTCTTTCTGAATGGTTTTCCCTTCATTCATCAATGCATTAAATAGAATACAATTATAACCTATGTAAGGAAAGTGCAACCTATGTATGGAAAGAATATTAACAACCTAATTTAGAATATTAACAACCTAATTTAGAATATTAACAACCTAATTTACATCCTAATTTAATAGCCTAAATACCAGACTATTTTCCACTGTCATCTCCCCTCAAATTGGTGCTGATTTTAAGCAGCAATTTGTCAATTAAGAATTGATGACGCGGCCGAGTCATGGACTTGGTGAAGATGTCTGCAAGTTGAAGATCGGTGGAAACATGTGGTAAAGTGATAGTCTTGTTGTCAACCGCCTCTCGAATAAAATGACAATCCACTTCAATATGTTTAGTACGTTCATGGAAGACCGGATTGGTGGCAATTTGAATAGCACTGGTGTTGTCGCCATAAAGTGGAGTGGGTTGGGTTTGTTGGAACCCAATTTCGCGCAAAAGACCACGGAGCCAAAGAATTTCAGAGCAAGCAGCAGACATCGCCCGATATTCAGATTCTGTAGACGATTTGGAGACTCTTGATTGTTTCTTGCTTTTCCAAGAGATTAAGGACGAACCCAAAAACATGCACCATTCTGTAACTGAGCGACGAGTGTCCGGGCAGCCAGCCCAATCTGCATCACTGTAAGCAATGAGATTTAGTGGATTGCCGGTGGGGAAAAATAAGCCACAAGACGGGAGCCACGTAGATACCGAATAATGTGACGGACTGCAGCAAGATGTAAGTGTCGTGGAGATTGCGTGAACTGGCTGACTTGTTGAACTGCAAAGGAGATATCGGGCCAGGTGATGGTTAAATAATTCAAGCTGCCAACCAATTGACGATACATAGCAGGGTCAGAGAGGAGATCACCCTCGTCACGCCTATATTTGACATTGATTTCCAATGGAGTACCGACGGAGGAAGTTTCATCAAGACGAGCCAATGTTATAAGATCCTGGGCATATTTGTGCTGATTTAAGAAAATGCCAGAAGAATCACTGTAGATTTCTAACCCCAAGAAATATGTAAGTGGGCCAAGATCCTTCATGTGGAAAGAAGCGTGAAGATGTTGTTGTAGTCGAGTGATCAGAGAAGAATCTGTCCCAAAAATGACAATATCATCCACATAGACTAGAAGGAGGACAACACCTGCCGTTGTTTTGCAAAGAAATAAAGAGGAGTCATACTTACTTTGCTGAAAGGAGAAACGAAGCAGTGTGGTGCAAAATTTATCAAACCAGGCTCGTGGTGCTTGTTTTAGTCCATAAATAGAGCGCTTCAATTTACAGACTGCCGAAGAAGAAGGAGAGGAAAGCCCTGGAGGAAGTTTCATGTAAACGTCTTCTTTGAGATCACCATGGAGAAATGCATTTTTAACATCCATTTGATGCAGTGGCCAACCCCGAGAAGCGGCAATTGAAAGAATTGTGCGGACAGTGGTCATTTTGGCAACAGGTGCAAACGTGTCCTCGTAATTGATTCCATATTCTTGGCGATTGCCAAGAGCAACTAATCTGGCTTTATAGCGATCCAAGGTCCCGTCTGAACGAAGCTTGACAGAAAATACCCATTTGCAACCAATTGCTTTAAAATTGGGCGGACAAGATACCACATCCCATGTATCATTTTCTTGAAGAGCCTGTAATTCGTCTGCCATTGCTTTTTCCCAGTAGGGAAGCTTGACAACTTCGGAGTAAGATCTGGGAATAGGATTAGAGGACAAGGTAGTATGGAATGAGGTTGGTGAGAAGCCATACCTATCGGATGCATGAGACTGCCTAGTCGAACGACGAAGCAATGTTTGAGGATCAGATTCTAGCTGTTGAAGCGGATCAGGTGGGGGGTCGGGCTCACGAAGTGGCGCAGCAGAACGCCTTCTTTCATACACGAAGCCAGGTTTGAAGCGTTGAGGAATAGAAGACATAGAATCAAATGATGGAAGCATAACTGTTGACGGAGTCACGGACGGAGCCAGATTCTGCTAAAGTAATTTTTTTTTTTTTTGATCGGGCAAATAAAATATATAACTAACATGTACCAGAGGTACACCAAAAAGTCTTAAGGCTTACACATTGGAAAAAACTGAAAAAAGCTAAAAACAAAAGAGTTAATATAAGATACAACTAATTGGTTTTCTTATCCAATCCGAAAAAGAGTAACTGAAAGACTCCTTTGATCTGTTCTTGATCCAAAACCAGCTCTTGAATTGAATTAAATCCACCACCGAGGCTCTCTATTCAACTGTGCTTCGAAATATTAGTCTGTTTCTCTCTAGCCAAATAGACTAAATAACCGTCTGCCAAATTGTTAACCATGCTTTTAAACCCTTTGAGTGTGTCCATAGTCCTCTGTGTTGAATAATATGCTCTTTGGGTTCATTAGACAAAACAACCGACATTCCCAACCAAGCATAGCACTGCATCCAAACTGAATGAGACTTCCTACATAGGAAAATTAAATGTTCCATTGACTCTTCATCCTCCTGGCAGAAATCACATAGGTCCAATATCGGTCCCGTTCTGATATTCCTGTAGCGCAAATTAACCTTCGTTGGAATACGATCCTTAAAAATCTTCCAGATCAAGGCTGGTACTTTGTTAGGAGAGTAACTATTCCAATTTAGCTGATATGCTATAGAGCAATCGAGCGATGAGTTGTTGTTCTGCAAGGAATAATAAGCCGATGCGACAGAGTAATTTCCTTTTATTTCATGCTTCCATCTCCATTCGTCGTTTTTGCCCTGCATCATGGTGATCCTGTTGATAGAAGATAACAAATTTGCAAATAATACATGTTCCCAAGAAAATAACTCTCGTCTCCAATCCCAATTCAAAGACCAAACCCCCTCCTCCCAAACCCCCATCTCACTAATGAAAATGTCTTTATCCCTAGCAATGTTAGCTAATCTAGGGAAAATGTTAAGTAAACTGTCATTTCCTGCCCAAACATCTTTCCAAAATCTAGTACGAGTCCCATCACCCACCCGTCTAACCAATCCCCCTGTAAACCAAACTAAGTCCTTATTAAAAATAGAACCGCGGTAGATAGGGCTTCAACCCAAAATTGAGAAGGTACCACCGACTCAAGTAACAATGTACGAGTGACGTCAAGCAGATGGCGATTTTTACGTTCGGCTACCCCATTTTGTTGTGGTGTATATGGACATGAATGTTGTGAAATTATTCCCTTTTGATTGAGAAATGATTGAAATGCAGTAGACATATATTCATCCCCCGAATCAGAACGTAAGATTTTGATATGTTTAGAGAATTGTGTGTCCACTAAAGCTACAAACTGTTAGAACATCGAAAATACCTCGGATTTAGCCCGTAAAAAATAGATCCAGGTATATTTGCTATAATCATCGATGAAGGTAACAAAATATTTGTATTTGACATGAGAAATAACCGGCGAAATACCCCACACATCGCTATGTATTAGATCAAAGCAATTTTGAGCACGGGTACCCTGATCACGAAAAGGAAGAGACTTACTCTTACCTAACTTACATGTAATACAATCAGGAAAATTAAGAGATGAAAAAACTATTGTTTTTACCCAAGAAACCTGACTTTATTATATGAGAAAAAATATGCGAATTAGGGTGACCCAAACGTTTGAAACATAAGGCATTGTTATGATGAACTGTATTACAAGCGAAAGAAATAACTGGGGGAATTGAAAAATGTAAATAAAATAAACGTCCCACTTTAGGCCCCTTCGCGAGAATCTTCCCCGACACTTGATCCTGCACAAGACAACCAGAACGAGAAAAAGAAACATTATAATTGTCATCAACCAATTGTCCAACAGAAATAAGACTAGTACTTAGTGCAGGAGATACGAAAACATCCCGAAAAGTAGAATTCACATCAGCAGTTGCATGGATCGGTAACTGATGACCATTAGCAACGGTAATCTGTAACGGACCCGAATATGGGCGAACATTATGAAGATTGGCAGCAAACTTGGTCATGTGATTAGAGGCCCCTGAGTCAATCAACCAAGAGGCAAGGGAAGCGGAGTTATTACCTTGAAGACCAATGCAGACAGAGCAGAGATAATCATCTGTTGCACCGTTTCAGGGGTGAGAGTGGAAGGCGCAGCCGTGGGAGCGGAAGAAGAACCAACTGCAGCTTTATATCCTGTGGTATGGCGTTTTGGTGGACGAGTGGGACAATCGGGAAGAAGATGGCCGGGCTTTTTACAATAATTGCATTTTTTAGTGGTGCAATGCTTTGCAATATGCCCATATTCCTTGCAAGTGTAACATTGAACTTGACGTATGTCCTTTTCCTTTCCTTTGACATGAGAGACATATGCCACATCATTAGAAAATCCTGAATATTGTTGGAAATTCCCTTGTGTTGCAAGGCGCTGCTCTTCACGTAGTAATTCCCCGAGACAAACATCTAATGATGGAGATGGGTCACGGTTCATTAACGTATATCGAGCGATCTCAAATTCAGGGCGCAATTTCATCAATAACTGATCTCTCTTGCTTTGTTCATGAACAACATGAACATCAGCAAGGGAGCCAGCCGGAACCTTAGTATAAATGATATCAGCGAATTCTGTCCACAGAATTTGAAAGCCCGTGAAATATTCCTGGATAGAGAGATTACCCTGATTGTAATTGGCAGTCTCGTATTCGATTTGAAATCGCATAGCCACATTGTTTTGACAATAGACTTGTTGTAAGTAGTCCCACATGGCTTTGACAGTTTTGTATGGGCAAAGATTTAGTACAATGAGTGGATCGACAGATGATAACATCCATGACATGATGCGAGCATCTGTAATCTTCCATTTGGTTAAGGACGTTGTATCAAGAGGGATGGAATTACTCCCATCAACATGTCCCCATAATTCCTTTCCCGTCACGAACATACGAAATTGGAATTCCCAAGCCGAATAATTTTTACCCGTGAATTTAATACCGAAAGATTCAAAATTACTCATGGTATGAAAGAGTATTTGACAGTATTTCAGTATTAACGTCGCACAATATTAGCAATTGATGAGAAACAAAGGCTAAAACTGATGCGATAAAGCCGATCAAACAAAACCCAATATTATTTATGGGATGTCACGATAAAAGCAATCAATCGAGGAAAAACAATCACGATATGAACAGTAAAAAAAAAAAAACCGATGAACAGTAACGTCACGATGAACAGTAACGACGCGATGAACAGTGCCGACGAACAGTACGACGTGATGAAAATCAGAGAAAGAAAAGACTCAAAATTGGATTTGGCTCTGATACCATGTAATACAAATTGACTTTCTTTATGAATGGTTTTCCCTTCATTCATCAATGCATTAAATAGAATACAATTACAACCTATGTAAGGAAAGTGCTACCTATGTATGGAAAGAATATTAACAACCTAGTTTAGAATATTAACAACCTAATTTACATCCTAATTTAATAGCCTAAATACCAGACTATTTTCCACTGTCACCAAACGCTATTCATAGGATATGACCTACTCCAATACATCGACGAGTCGATACTATGCCTCGTTGCCACTGTAACGGAGGATAACAAAACAACACCAAATCCTGCCTACACAAACTGGATCCGACAGAATCAGTTGATTCTAAATGCTATCGTCGGCTCTCTATCACCGACTATCATTCCCTTCATTGTTCATGCCACCACATCACGGGAAGCATGGACAATATTGGCTACACCTATGCCAAACCTACTCGAGGAAGAATCAAACAAGTCAAAAGCAATCTCAAAAATCTCTCCAAGGGCTCCCAAACCATCACTGATTTTCTACGAAATGTTAAAGCTCGGGCAGATGAGCTTGTGATCCTTGGCGCCCCACTTGACCCAGAAGATCTATCTCACAGAATTCTGGAAGGTCTTGGTGAGGATTATAAAGAACTTGTTCGTGCGGTTCAGGCAAGAGACATTCCAATTGACTTTGAACTACATGAAAAGCTTCTCAACTTCAAAGCATCCCTGCAAGGATCCAAACCTGATGCTACATACTTTCCCGCTATTGCCAATCTTACATCTCGCTCAAATACTAATTGGCGTCCACCATTCAAACCAAACAACACCGGCTGGAATCAATCTTTCAAAAACGGAGGCAACAATACAAACTGGCATCCATCTCATAATCCAGGCTCTTTTACTCCTCGACCTAGTGCTTGGCCTGGACAACAGCGTCCAACACAACACCCTTACCTTGGTTACTGTCAAATATATCGCATACAAGGACATATGGCCAAAAGATTTCCATCATTTAACCTCGTTCCAATCAATAACAATGTAGGGCCAACCATGCAAGGGCAAACCATGCCACAAAAACCAAGGGACACTTGGCATCCAACACTCCATTATGGCTATTGGACAGTGGCGCTCCTCATCACGTAAGACTTGAGTAATCTATCTGTCCATACTCCTTACAACGGCTCCGATGACATTATGATTGGAGATGGCACGGGTCTACCAATAACCCACACTGGTTCCACATCTCTCAACACTAACACTACTCACTTCACACTAGATAATGTTTTGTGTTCCTCATATGAAAAAGAACTTGATCTCTATTTCTCAATTCTGTTCATCTAATCATGTTTCAATTGAATTCTTACACGCGTCTTTTTCTTGCGAAGGAATTTCGCACGGGGGACGCTGATGGGGCAAACTAAGGATGGTGTCTATGAGTGGCCGGTATCCTCACCATTCCTCGCATTTTCTAGTGTCAAAACCACTTACCCATATGGCATCATCGATTAGGAAATCCTGTTTTTCCTATTCTAAAACACATTGTTTCTAGTTATAATCTGGATTTATCTCCATCTACTGTGTCAGATTTCTTATGTAATGCATGTCATTGCAATAAAAGTACAAACTTCTTTTTTATACTTCCACTATTATTTCCTACACACCCATACAAATTATATCTAATGTATGGACTTCACCGATCACCTCTCATGAGGGCTTCAAATATTATGTTATCTTTGTTGACCATTTTACCAAATTCATTTGGTTGTATCCACTCAAAAAATATCTGAAGTAAAGGAAGTCTTCATTAGATTCAAAGCAATAGTGGAAAAAACTTTGATCAACGTATTCAAACACTATACTCGGATAACGGGGGAGAATATATTGCACTTTCTATCTCCATGGCATCTCTCACCTCACAACTCCACCACACACACCAGAACACAATGGTCTCTCTGAGCGGTGTCATCTCCATATTGTGGAAACAGGCCTCACCTTACTATTTCATGCATCGATTCCTCTGAATTAATGGTCCAATGCATTTGCCACCGCTGTGTACCTAATCAATCATATGCCATCATCAACTCTTAACTTTTCTTCACCTTACAAAAAGATTTTTTGTCTATCTCCAAATTACTCAAAACTTAAAGTCTTTGGATGCCTTTGTTATCATTGGCTTCGTCCATACACATCTCATAAGCTTGAGTCACACTCAAAACCATGTGTGTTCATCGGGTACTCTCTCACTCAAAGTGTGTATCCGTGTTATGATCCTGCAACCTCTAAAATCTTCGTGTCTAGGCATGTTAAGTTCCTTGAATCCATCTTTCCTTTCACATCACTCTTAATACAAACTCCTCGGCCAGAGTCCACCACTATATCCACATGGATTCCACCTATACTACACATCTCTCAATCGAACCGACCACTCGTGCCACCCTCCACAGGTGCCCACATCAACAACCTCAACGTGAAGACCCAACACAACCAAAAAACTTGTCAAACCAAGCCAACATCCAATCCACAGAAAATACATCCAACCAACCACTTCCAGACATGATCACCACTGATCCCTCACCTCCAAACTCAGTCACATCCACTCACCCAATGCTTACAAGAGCCAAAAATAATATTCACAAACCTGCACGCAAACTAAATCTTATCAACTTCTAATGATCTTGAACCCACTACATCATCTCAGGCCCTCAAAGATCCAAAATGGCATGAGGCCATGTCCGATGAATACAATGCTCTTGTTCAGAATGGGACGTGGGAGCTAGTACCATCGGACCCCAGTCATAATGTTGTATGGTGCAAATGGATTTTTCGTATAAAAACGTAGTTCTAATGGATCAATTGACAGGTTTAAAGCTCGCTTGGTTGCAAAAGGGTTTCATCAACGTCTAAGAGTTGATTCTCATGACACATTTAGTCCCGTGGTTAAACCAACAACTGTTCACATGGTTCTTAGCCTTGCAGTAAGTCGAGGCTAGGCTCTTCGTCAACTTGATGTGAACAATGCGTTCTTGCAAGGTAATCTTTATACATGAGTCAACCATCAGGTTTCATCAAGATTTGCCAACACATGTGTGCAAACTACGGAAAGCTATTTATGGATTAAAACAAGCTCCACGAGCTTGGTATCATGAACTACGTAGCTTTCTTCTACAATCCGGCTTCAAAAATTCTCATGCTGACACATCCCTCTTCATTTTTACCTCATCTGGACATGTTATGTATCTATTAGTTTATGTGGCCGATATAATCATCACTGGTGATAATGACCACTTATTAAACCAATTTGCGCAGCTACTGGCACAACGGTTTTCTCTTAAGGATCTTGGATTACTTTTATATTTTCTAGGTGTTGAGATCATTCCCAATAATTAAGGTGTTTACCTCTCCAAGAGACGTTACATGCTGGATCTTCTTGCTCGCAGTGTAAGACCCCGAGAATTTATTAATGATAATTAAATATGATTTGGACATTAATCAATAATTAATTTGGAATTAATTAATTAGAAGTAAAATTGACAATATGAATGTCAACTGACAATTTAATCGGAACAAGAGATAATTTTGAAATAGTAAATAAGCTCCGATAATATTTTAAAAATAAATTATTAATATGAAGAATTAAATTTTGTGTTATAGTAGTGGGTATAAATCCCAATTGTTGACTCTAACTTTAATTTATCAGTAAATCGGCGACATTCCGATGTACATAACTGGACTGGAAACACATATATTAAAATGTATTCAGATTATTTTTCACACACTAAAATGTGTAAAAACTCACACACACATCGCGTTTCAGCTCTCAAACCCGATTTCCTTTTTCCTCCTTCAACCTGCGCTTCCGTCGACCCCTCGCCACTACACTAGCGTGCCCGCCGCCGTCCGACCACCTCCCGATGCATCCGACCTACCGCCGTTTTCCCCACTCTCAGGCGCAACTATCCACACCAAGAATCACGGTGAGAGTTTCTGAATGCGTTCGATTTTGCCAGAAAATACCGAGTTGCATTTCTAGGGTTCATGCGTGTTTGTTTCGATCTCTTTCTTTTAACCATAGTTAATTTCAAATTCAATTGTGCAAACCCTCAACCTCACCATGACCGACTTTTTCACCAGTCGCCGCCCCTGAAGCCGCCGTGAGTCGCCGGAAATCGCACATGCAGCTGACAGTTACTGTTCACGATTTGGGGGTAAGCTCGAGTTCGACTTTCCAGCCTTAATATCTGTTGATTTTGATGCATTTGAAGTTATTTTGACAAGATTAGCGTGGTTGTGACATATTGGAGATTTAGTGTAGTGAAAGTCTTGCATTTCATATTGAGTTTGGTTCGACTTTTGTCGATGTATTGGCGAGTATATGTTTGGGTTTCATGCTTGTGAGGGCAAATAATTCTTAAACCATGTTTTAGCTTGATTAATCCTGTGTTAGAGAATTTTACAAATTTATCAAGTTGTCTTGTTGGTTGGATCGATTTTCTGCTGGAAATTGGGGAAATGTTCATGGTTTTAGGGTGAATGTTCTAAATTCATAGTTAGTTCACTAATAACTCATTTAGATCCAACTTTAGCTTGATGAATCATGTATGAATGGATTGTATGTATCCTTAAAGGTATTTTTGGTTAGAGTTCAAGCTTCTTGCTAGTTAGATTTGAAAATATGCTGCATGTTTGGGAATCTGCTGCTATAAGGTGCATATGCGAGTATAATGCGTGTGTAGGTGCATGTTTTAGCAATACTTGAGTAAATGTGGGGTTAGTTGATGATTTCAAGAGCTGGCCTCACATCCTTGCTATAATAGTTAAGTCCAAACTAAGTTTAGTTTCCAAGTGATGGATGATATTGAAGGATATAATTGAAAATTATAATATGAGAGGATGTGAATTTTGTTCAATGAAATAAAATGTGTTATTAGGATTTTAATGATGATTAGACATCTTAATAACTCTAAAACTGAAGAAATGGTAAGAATGAATACACGAGAATCAGAATACCTCTATCCTACATCATTTAGATCTCATTAATTCGCCTCAAGTTAAAGAATATAATATAAGTATGTTGAGGTAACTTTAGTGATAAAGAAGTAATGAAATGATGTTGTATGAATTTGATAGATTAATACACTGCATGGGAGTTCCACGAACTAAGAAGACCATATTCAGCTTCTAGAAAAAGGAATAATAGGTATGTTGGGATCGGTAACATACGACAGGTATCTGTATTATTTGATACATGATTTGCTGAACTTACGTGAATTTACTTGGCTATGTGATTAAATTGAATTATGAGCATTCATAGCATTCATAACTGGCATATCGATGTATGAAAATAAATTTTGTTAACACACATCATTTTGATAAATATACATCGATATATGACATACACATGGACATATCATATTGATCTATCTACTTCTTTGATATCCATGATGATAACTGAGTTGACTTACTCTGAGTGTCGGGGACGACGGGCACGACGATGACAGACAGTTTAGGTAGCGACTGTAGTCACGCGCGTTGCTACCAGACCTAGACACGAGGGATGACGAGCACAACACATGATGATTCTCCTAGCGCAAAGTGTGTATGTTGTCACCCTCTGCTCGAGCTTGATATTGATTGATGATACCTTTTTTTGGACTCCGATTTGGTATCTTGAGATTCGATCCATTGTACATTACATGCATTGCATTACATTGCACTGCATTACATCATATATCACATTTTATAAATGCATGTTGTATTTACTTGATAGTTTCATATTGAGCTTTGGCTCACCCCCAAGGGGGCTGTTGTTGTCTTTGTGTGTGGACAATGGTAGGTATTATGGGTAACCAGGATCCCAAAGAGGGAATACTCGTTGAAGTCTTACCTGAGGTTGTATCTTTTGTTTTTTTCCCAGTCGTAGGCTAGTTAAGTATACCAGGGTGTCCTTGAGTTTATTTCAGTTCAGTCTTGCGTAATTGTGAATATTCGGTGTTTTACTTACTGTTGATGGTATTATGTAAATATTTTGAGTATGAAATGTGTGCCGGAGACTTATTGTGCATGCTATGGTATGATGTAAATATTTTTAGTACGGATTATGTGCTGGGTGCCTATGATGCATGCTATGATATTATGTATTTACTCGCTGCACTGGGATATTATTATGATGTTTTCATTTTTTTGGTATGTCCCTCGTGCGCGGAGGTCATGCCGAAATTTTTAGAGCCACTTGTTGGCAGGAGTTTTAAATAATTTTTAAATAATCTTCCGCTGTGTACAAATAAATAATCATTGTGTGATAATTAAACACTTGATTAGGAACGAGTCCTCACACACTCATATGTCCGATGCCAATCCAGTACAAACCACACTGCCAGCAGATTCAAATCTCACGCGACATTCTGGCACACCGCTAGATGATCCTACAGAATTTCGAGCAGTGTTGGGTAGTCTACAATATCTTCTTCTCACTCGACTAGATATTGCATTTGCTGTTAATAAACTATCTCAGTACATGCACTCGCCTAGGGCATTGGGCTCTAGTCAAACGTCTTCTACGTTATCTATGTGGAACTCTTAATCATGGTCTGCAGCTTCACCGCACTTCACCCATTTCCTTGCATGCATTTTCCAATGCAGACTGGGCTGGCAACAAGGATGCTACACCTCCACGGGTTCTTAAATTATTTATCTTGGCCGCAATCCTATCTCATGGACCTCCAAGAAACAGTGAACAATAGCTCGATCGTCTACCGAAGCAGAATATCGATCCGTTGCAAACACTACATCCAAACTAAATTGGTTGTGCTCTCTACTGACTGAACTTGGAATTCATCTCTCAACTTGCCCATTGATATTCTGTGATAACATTGGAGCAAACCAGCTATGTTCCAATCCCGTATTTCATTCACGAATGAAGCATGCTGCCATGGATTTTCATTTTATATGTGATCAAGTGCAAAACGGTTCTCTTCGGATAGCCCATGTGTCCTCCACTGATCAGCTCGCAGATATTTTAACAAAACCCCTCCCTCGTACCAGATTTCTCTCTCTTAGGGACAAGATTGAACTCTCATGTCGAGCTCCATCTTGAGGGTGTATGATAAACCAATCTGTTATTCAAGATAACAGATTCAGATATGAGAAGATAAGCTTACATTTCAGATTAGATTATCTTGATAAGATAGAGCACTTGAATCAAAGATATGATAAGATTCAAGCCTTGTATCCAGTTGATTGTTTAGATTTAATGTTAAGATGTCATCAAACATTTTGTATATATATTTGTACTCCACTGAATTATACATACGAGAGTTTCTCACATTTTCATTTCTTCTTTCATCTTGTTAAGTAGAATATCTACATGACTAGAACGAAAAGACCATAGACAAATAGATAACAGGGTATAATAGCGTAAACACGCATCAAATGTACATAACAGCATCTTTCTATGTCATAAACACAAATAATTAAGTAGAATTATATGAAAAACTGAAAGTAATAAGTAGGACGACCAAACCAGCGACAGATAGACCACGGGAATATATTTCATACTAAGTGAAAACATTACAGAGAACTAATGCATACCTCAGCAGCCATTGTAGCCCACTTATTTCCCATTTTGGCATGACGTTCAATTATAAGGTTCTCTTCCTCTAAAGTAAATGCACCTTTTTTCAGATCAGGTCTAAGGTGATTTGTCCACCTCAAGCGAGAACTTTTTCCACAGCGGGCAAGACCTGTATGCTTCTGAACTTCATTCCAGTTCCCTTCTCCGTGCTTGGCAACATATTCAACCAAAATTGCGTCCTCAGCAGTAGTCCAGAGACCCTTTTTCAGCGAAACACTTCCGCCCACATCTCCTTCATCATTAGTATCCTCTAATGGTGAATCTTCGCCATTTTTTGGCATCATGTCCTCACTGTCACTTGTCATGCTAATCACCTAAACGTGAAGGGAAAAAATATCAATAATAGTATTCAAGGCAGCAATTCATAGCGGAAGCTCAAATTCCTACAAATAATATGATATAACTGTTATCGACATGCCGGGGAAAAGAAAATAAAAAAAGAATATGCTAAAGACCACGAAAAAACTTTATCCAGTAAAATGTAACGCAGGCATACATGTTATCAAGGGTTTGTTTGATGATGTCTTTAAGGGTAGTGCCCTTAGGGGCATCATCACCGTTCATTTGGAATCTTTTTTTAAAAAAGAAAAAAAAGATTCTAAATAAATAGTGGATGATGTCCCTGAGGGCAGTGCCCTTAAGGGCAGCAACAATAAAACCGTTAACAAGATACCGAGATAGAAAACAACAACTTCAATATCATGTACCAAGAAATGTATTAAACCTACCAAAATAGCTAATGCATCACGCTTTAAATCGTAACCCGAGTCAGAACAGATACACCAGCGATAAAAACTTATGGATGCAAGCAAGGTAGGCATCAAAACACATTTTTTGTGTGAGACCACCAGTATACACAGCATGAATAATGATTGTACTAAATAAATAAAAAAAACCATCACTTTTAATCCTCAACCAAACAACATTACATAAATTTCACCAAGAATATTGTGTAAGTGCTGAGCTGCATACTAACCGTGAAACATGCACACTAAGTTGGCAAAGTAACTTACTCTAAGACACCATTTGGTGTGAAGTATATGATTCTACATCCTTATTTTATCCAGCGTTTGGCTCGAGTTCTAAAATAATTAAAGTTAAAATAATTATTATTAATATCTTCCAGTTTATCATCAACATGTTATAAATCTTTCATTATCCCATCCCACGAGTCAAGCGATGCCTAAGAATATTAGAGTTCACATTTTCAGTTAATCAGTTAGAAGAATAGTTAGTTAATCAGTTAACCAATTAAGTTATATGCTCTTGTAAGAATATTAGAGTTCGCATTTTCAGTTAATTAGTTAGAAGAATGTTAGTTAGTTAACCAATTAAGTTACATGCTCTTGTAATCGTGACACATAAAAAGGAAGAACCCTGTATCGTATTTTTTTCTCAGTTGGAGTGAATGGATAATTCTCTTCCGTATCGGTTATTCTCCCGCGATAAAGAAAACACTAGCATTCATCCCTGTAACACGCACAATCGCGATAAAACAAGGATCATTTACCACAATGACATCGAAAGATGAAGGAAAAAGATTGGAGTACTCTAAAGAAGCATAATAATTAAGATCAGCCATGCCCAAGATCTATCCCAGAAAAGTACATGTCAGTTCAAGAAATTGTTAAAGTGCGGTACATAACAAACCAATCTACACCACAAAAAGTAGAATGTATTCAAGCATGCAAGACTAATCACGGGAATCGAAAGAAGTAATCACGTAAATAATAACAAGTCTCGTTGATGTTCATTACCTTGATAGCAGAACGCTGTTGAAGGAAATGCAACGCGCTTCCTCGCGACGATATCCGTGAGCACGGGTTTTCAAAACTAATTTCTTAAATCAAGAAAACAATTGCAAAAGAAGATAAATGTCTCGAATCTAAAACTTTGGCCGAATCAATCTTTCTCGGTTTTTGTTTAGATGACCCAGAACGAAGGATGAACGAAAATCCAAGAAAGCAGTCGTTTTACAAGGGGAAACGACGCCAGTATCAACTTACTAAAAAATGTGATCACTGGTAAAGGAACAAGTCAGTCAATCGGAAATGGAATTTAGGAGGGGGAAAAAAAGCCAAACAAGAAAATCATTAGGCGAAAGTAAGAGATGTTGGTCTCATGTGCGGCAATATGAGATAGAAAATAGTGAAAATGAAGAATATAATGGGGGTATGAAAAGATTTCACTATAATATTTTGTGGATTACAACATCTCGCTATCTTTCAAAAAGAACAGCACTCTCAATATAAAAGAAAACTACCTCACAAATATACACACTCAAATGTATATGTATGAGAGAACACTCAATGTTAGGATACTGGAATGAGGGGAGGGGAGCCCTATTTAAAGGAGCTCCCCCGCGTCTGAAACGCGTAAAGAAATTAATTTCTTTACACGTATTTCTTCAATCTGCCAACAATTCTTTAGACTTTGAAAAAGTCTATACCTGCCACCTTTGAAAAAAATCTCACCAATACCGACAACTTCAAAGACTTTGAAAAGTCTTACCGACATTTCTCTCACTTGGAGATTTGAATGAGAATCAGACACATCTCCACACATCCTTTCAGTCTTGTCATACCCTGCTGCTTACCTTTCTTCTAGGCCACTTGAGGATCTGCACCACTCGAACCTATCAGTGTTAATTGGCTATGTCAAAAAATCAGCTAGGTTCTCCTTCGTATGGATCTTCTGCATATCACACTTCCATCTTCTACTACTTCCCGAACAAAGTGAAATTGTACTCCAATGTGTTTCGTCCTGGAATGAGGCTGGATTCCTAGCAATGTGCAAGGAAGTTTGACTGTCGCAAACAAAGGAACTTTCTTTTGTTTATGCCCAATCTCCTCCAATAACCTTTGAATCCATATCTTCTCCTTGCAAGCTTGAGTAGCTGCCATATATTCTGCCTCCCTTGTAGATAACGCCACAACTGTTTGTAGTTTTGAAACCCAGCTTATTGTTCCTCCTGCAATTGTAAACACATACCCAGTAGTAGATTTTCTTTTATCTGGATCACCTGCATAATCTGAATCTACATAGCCCCTGAGTGTAAAATCTGATCCTCCGCAACATAATCAGCATCCGAGGTACCCTTAATGTATCTAAGGATCCTCTCAACTGTACTCCAATGCTCTCGTCCAGGATTCGCCATGTACCGACTGACTACTCCCACTACTTGTGCAATGTCTGGTCTTGTACTGATCATAACGAACATTAAACTTCCCACCGCTGATGCATACGGTACTCGAGACATCTCCATCCTCTCCGCTTCACTGCTAGGACACATATCGGAGGATAACATGAAGTTAACAGGAAGAGGGGTCGAAATTGGCTTACAATCTTGCATGTTGAAGCCTAGCAAGATTTTCTTCAAATAATTTCTCTGGGAAAGCCAAATCTTTCTGTTAATTCTGTCTTGATGAACTTGCATCCCTAGAATCTTGTTTGCTGGTCCTAAGTCCTTCATATCAAATTTTCTAGCCAACTGTGCCTTCAATTCTTGGACTCGAACTTTGTTGGGGCATGCGTCCAACATGTCCACATACAACAACAGAATGATATAATCATCATCACCAGATCTCTTGAAATATGCACAAGGATCTGCATTCAGTCTGTTGTATCCAAGGCTTATGATATAGGAATCAAATCTCTTGTACCAACACATCGGCGCCTGTTTGAGACCGTACAAAGATTTGTTCAACCTACAAACCAAGTTCTCTTTGCCTATTTCAACAAAACCTTCTGGTTGGAGCATATAGATTTCTTCTTCAAAATCTCAATGAAGAAATGTTATTTTCACATCTAGTTGTTCTAGATGCAGGTCAAACACCGCACATAACGCCAATACTACTCTGATTGTAGTAAGTCAGACAACAGGAGAAAATATCTCATTGAAGTCGATACCTTCCTTCTGAGCATATCCTTTCACCACCAATCTTGCACGATATCTTTCCACTTGGTTGTTACCATCACGTTTGATCTTATAGACCCATATGTTACCGATGGCTTTCCGTCCTCGTGGTGTGTAACATATCCCAAGTTTTATTCCGGTACAAGGCCTCCAATTCTTCCTGCATAGCTTGCATCCACATGGATATATCCAAACTTCGAGTATCCTCCTGAAAACTCGATGGCTCGCAATCCTCTGTCAGTAAGCAATATGCAATATTGCTCTCAGTAACATAATCTGAAATCCAACCCGGTGGTCTCCTCTCGCGAGTAGACTATCTAGCTTTGAGAACCTCTGACTCATCTGGTTCTTGTTCATCGTGCTCTCAGCAGAAACTCGATCTTCTTCTATCTTATTTTCCACCCGAATGTAGTAGTATCTGAATTCAGTGTGCCTTTGTCTCCCTTCACTTATCTTCTTCGAAGATAACATCCCTGCTGATAATAAGTTTGTGGGCAGTATGTCCCACAAACGATACCCCTTGACACCATCATCATAGCCCAAGAAGATACACTTTCTGGATTTAGAATCCAACTTCGATCTTTCTTGTTCGTTGTATAGAACATACACCGGACTTCCAAATGAATGTAACCGAGAATAATCAACCGGCTTTCCAGTCCACACTTCCATCGGAGTCTTCAGATCAATCGCACTGATGGGGAGCGATTGATAATATAACTGGCAGTCTTGACTGCTTCTGCCCAGAATTACTTGGCTAGACCTGCAGTCTCCAGCATGGCTCTTGTTCTGTCCAACAAGGTTCTATTCATCCTCTCCGCCACTCCATTTTGCTGAGGTGTATAAGCCGTCGTGAATTGCCTTTTGATGCCCTCTTGTTGACAATATGCATCAAATTCATCACTGGTATATTCTCCTCCATTGTCAGTCCTCAAACACTTGATCTTCTTTTCAGAGTCAAGTTCAACCCGCGCTTTGAACACCTTGAAGAATGAAAAAAACATCTGTTTCTTCTTGATAGGATACACCCAGCATCTTCTAGAGAAATCATCAATGAACGAGACAAAATATCTCGCTCCTCCTAGAGATACAACCGGTGCTTGTCAAACATCAGAATGAATCAGCTCCAGAATACCTTTGCTTTTGGCAGTATATGTGCCAAACTTTAGTCTATGTTGTTTACTAGTAACACAATGCTCACAAAAGGGTAAAGACACTTTTGTAAGCCCTGACAGCAGCTTTCGTTCCTAGAGAACCTTCAACCCTCATTCTGACAAATGTCCGAGCTTCCTATGCCATAACATTGTCAATTCTTCTCCCGAACTAGTCAATGCAACAGCTAGTTCTGCCTCTTTGTGTGTTTTTCCCAGAAGTACATACATATTCTTGTAAGCCTTTTCCTCCTTCAATACCACACGCGCGCCTTTCAAATCTTCATGATCCCATTTTCGATACGGGTATTGCACCCGATATCGTCCAATTGTCCCAAAGACAAAAGATTCTTTGTCAGACCCTTCACGTGTTGTACCTCCTGTATGATATGAATAGTACCATCAAACATTTTAATTTTGATGGTTCCCACCCCAGAAATTTCCAAGGCATTATCATTTCCCAGTAATACAGATCCTCCTAAGACTGGTTCATACTGGTCGAACCATTCTCTCCGAGACGTCATGTGCCACGTCGCTCCTGAATCCATTATCCATGTGTCATAAAATATTTGCCTGCCTTCCGCAACAGTTGTTGCTTCGTTGAATAGTATTTCTCCACCGTCTGAGGTACTGGCTACATTTCTTTGAGAATCTTTCTCAACACTCTTCTTACTTGTACAATCTTTCTTGAAGTGCCCTTTACCGCCACATTTATAGCATTAAAAATTCTTCTTCTTACTTCTGGATTTGGATCTACCATACTTGTGGCTCCCACTGGAGTCACGCTCCGTCGATCTTCCTCTCATCATCGGCAAAGCCTCTGCATGCTTCAAACTTGCCAACCTATTTTCCTTGTTCTTGTGCCTACTTTCTTCTTCAAGAACCGCGGCTACAACATTATTGAAGACTAACATATTATTAGTGATATTGTTGGTCAGATTGATGATGAGTTGATCGTGTAAATCCGATAGACTTTGAAGTAGAAGCTCCGCAGGTTCAACTTCCTCTATTTTATGTCCCAAAGTAGTGAGCTTGGCAAATAGAGTATTCAAAGTATTGATATAGTCGGTCACCGATGAGGATTCCGACATGCGGAGAGTATAAAGCCTTCTCTTTAAGAAAATCTTGTTGTGTAGTGATTGGCCTCGTACAGGTTTGTCAAAGTATCCCAAATATCTTTGGCATTTTTCTTTTCAGCAATACTTGACAAAACTTCATCTGCTAGAGCCAAATGTAGATTGACAATAGCATTATCGTTAATCTCATTCCACTTTTCATCGTTCATACCCTCCTTCGGTCTATCTTCAATAGCCGCCAAGCAACGATCTTTTTGTAGAACTGTTTGCATCTTTATTTTCCATAACATGAAAATCGTGCCGCCATTTTGACAATAATACAATTGCCTAAATAAAAAATATATCTCAAAAAACTTTATGATGTGGAAGATCAGTCAAGGCTGCAACCACAGAGCATACTTAGAATTTTTAAGGTTTTTTCAGTAAGGCTCTGATACCACTTGTTGGCCCCATGTACGGCAACATGAGACAGAAAATAGCGAAAATGAAGAATATAATGGACACCAGAATTTACGTGGAAAACCCCTAAAATTATCAAGGTAAAAACCACGGGCAAGATGAAAATATTCCACTATAATATTTTGTGGGTTACAACTTCTCTCTATCTTTCAAAGAGAACAACACTCTCAATATAGGGAAAAACTACCTCACAAATATTATAGAAATACACACTCAAATGTATATGTATGAGAGAACACTCGATGTTAGGATACTGGAATGAGGGGATGGTAGCCCTATTTATAGGAGCTCCCCGCGTCTGAAACGCGTAAAGAAATTAATTTCTTTACGCGTATTTCTTCAATATGCCAACAACTCTTTAGACTTTGAAAAAGTCTATACCTGCCGCCTTTGAAAAAATCTCACCAATACCGACAACTTCAAAGACTTTGAAAAGTCTTACCGACAAGAGAGAACATAGAGGAGAAACTCGAGCATTGATCAAGTACTCAATCGTAGATTCATTTAGAAAATCCAAAAAAAAAAAAAACACACACACACAGACACACAAGAAAACTCAAAGCTCCTCATCCTTCATTTCTCTCGAACCTTCATTATTGCATTGTTTCTGCTCTCTGAAAGGTAACTTCTTGTGCCGTATGTGAGAAGATAAAGAAGAAAGCAAAAACTAGCTCTCTGAAAACCCAAAAACTCAGAAAGTTATAGGAAAGGATGCAAAAATAGAATTGGGAGTGGAATCTGGAGTTTTGATTCTATTTTCATATCAATGGTTGAACTGTGATTAGATATTTGATAGGTGCAAGTAATGATTAGTACTCGTAATGGTAAGTACCAGATATTGAAGTTTAGCAGGCAATAATTACTTCATTTCAAAGAAATAGGGCTCGGAATCGGACCGATTTAGTCAGGTTTGAAATCATAATCGGGTTAACCGGTCTAACATGAAAAAAACACCATCAAGCATTGGTTTCAGATAGATCTTTAAATCACGCATCGCAGCGTTGTCTAATGTGATTGAAAATATCTTATCCTGGATTCAATAATGTCTATAGGTATTGAATATATATTTAGCAATTATATAACCAGTATGTGCACAATCTAACTCATCTAAAGATAAAATCCGTTTTTGCATACACCAATTATCATCAATCCAAAGACAATTGACAACAATATATGAATTCGATTTTACATTTGTCTAGATATCGGTTGTTAAGCTAACCCTACAAGGCAAACTAGAAAGATGTTCAATCAATGTATTTCTATATTCAACAAATACGTCCATACAATTTCCTTTTAATGTGTGCCTAGAAATATGTTTGAACATGAGTTGTATAGACGAAGCAAATTCAACAAAATCATATGTTCTGCTTGTATAAAATGTAGTTCACACCTAATAACTGGGACCGGTTGGAACCAGTCCAAACCGGTCAATAAAAAAAATTTATTTTATATTGAAGTTGTCATCTGAGATATCGACTTTAATAAAAAATTATTTTTATACTGAATGGGGACTTCGGTTACTTTGATAAAAAAAATTAGGTTATTTTGTTAAATATATGTTTTTTTTGGGTTAATTAATTAAAAACCCGTTATATATACATATATATACTCTTGTCCACTATATATATATATATGATGTACGCATACTGACACAATACACGTACGGATTTTCATAATTTTCAGGATATCACACGAGGTTACCTGTCTGTTTAATTTTTATATATGTACTATATTACAAAATATTAAAATTTATATTATTTTAAAATTCTAAAACCATATAAAAGCAACAAAAAATATTCTTACAAATTTTAATAAGCATATAAATAAATGCATGTCACTGGAATTATCATAGTATCACTCCTATTAGCATTAAATACATATTATTCAATTAATATAAATTTTAGCAAACACGTCCCAATAAAAGACAATAACGAAAGTATTAGGGATGGCAATGGGACGGGTCCAAACCCGGACACGCATTGAACCCGCCCCATCGGGGCGGGTCTGGACCCGCTTCAACCGGGTTTGGAAGCGGGGCGGGGCGGGGCGGGTCCTGGGATTGGCCGAACCCGCCGGGACCCGCCCCGCTATACATTTTTAATTTTTTTTTTAAAAAAATAAAAAATAAAAAAAATATTGGAACCGGGGCGAGCTGGGTAAACCCGTCGGGTTCGCGGGTCTAAGCGGGCGGGGCGGGTCTGAGTTTTATGTGTAGCGGGGCGGGTCGTGGGATTGGCCAAACTCGTCCCATACCCGACCCGTTGTCATTCCTAGAAAGTACTCAAAAGCATATAAATAAATGTATGTCTCTAAAATTATCATAGTATCACTCATATTAAACCAAATGTATATTAATTCAATTAACACCAAATGTTTATTACTTCAATTAACATAAAATTTAACTAACACGTCCAAATTTTATTTTAGCAAAAAAATTTTCAATTATACAATTAATCTCCAAAAGTGTCATTATGTGTCGGACACGCCCATTGCCTGTGTCGAGTCCGACATTGATATTCGATTTTATTTTTTGAAAAGTATTAAGGACACGCCACGTAGCGTGTTCGACATGTGTCCGATGAGTGTCGGTGTCCTACAAATGTCCGACACTGCACAATGTGTTTTTTAGGAGTATCAGTGCATCATATATATATATACAAATTGTATGTATAAAATTTATATATCAAGTGATTTGCATAAGCCTTACTAACCGATCGAATCAAATTAATTCAGAAGTTCGGCTTTTATTTTTTTTAAGTATCGGTTCAATCGGTTTATTTTCGATTTTCATTTAAAAATACAGGTTAACTAAATAGACCTGCTAAACCTATAGTTCATATTATTTTATAATATTATATTTTTTATTTGGTTTAATCAGTTTTTTAAATTTTTTATTTTTTTTAAAAAAATATCGTTTAATCTGGAAAACAATCGAA
This sequence comes from Haberlea rhodopensis, assembly GCA_907163345.1. NCBI lineage: Eukaryota > Viridiplantae > Streptophyta > Magnoliopsida > Lamiales > Gesneriaceae > Haberlea > Haberlea rhodopensis. The sequence goes on along the minus strand of CAJQUN010001228.1, from coordinate 27,011 downwards.
ATAATCAATTCTTATCAGTTCGATTTGGTTGGTTTTCATAGGAAAAACCAGTAAATAATTTCGGGCGATTCAACTTTTACAAGTTTGGTTCAGTCGGTTTCATTTTGACCAAATGTTTACCCTAACTACATGAACTGAAGAAGAAAATTTCATCATGTAAAATTTCATCATGTGTTGGAGTGTAATACTCGCCCATATTTAGACATTGATTGAAACGCGTTATTCAGATTATTATACTATTAGTTATAAATTTTAGTAACATTTAGACATTGATTGAAACGCGTTATTCAGATTATTATACTATCAGTTATAAATTTTAGTAACATGACCAGTACTCGATTATATATCCTGTTTCACACAGTTAGGGTTGGGGATTTGTACTTGGAAAGTGGGCTGGAAAGGGGCCTTGAAATGAAGAAATTGTCTTCCAGCATGTATGTAGGCTTGTAAAATTGGGTGTGCGATTTACCCACGTACGTGTAATCTAATTCCACTCCGGGAGGGCCGTCCAACTGAAATATCAGTCAAGTACGCCAACAACACAAGGCATCCAATCAAACATGGTAGAAGCATATTTAAAACAAGTGGAAACACTCCACTTCTTCAAATCCTAATATTACTGTGGAACGACACGTACGCTGCACACATGTGCCCATTCATCTCTTTCAACTTTCTTCCTCTGTCATCCTCACAAAATCACAGCCATGGTATTTATTTAACCTGATCTTCCTTGATAACCAACACGAAGCGTGAACCCAGAAAGAAGAAATAATGGAAATGGCTACCCAATCATTTTCATATGCAAAGTCTAAATCTTTATCTCCATTTATACCACCCAAATCAACTGTTTTATTCCACAACTCTGTCAATTTTGTGGGCTACAATTGCCTACCAAGAAAACTAAAATGCAGTGCAAGACAGTTGAGGAACTTTGGTGCTATAAGTGCTTCTAATTCTGATTCCAGTCCAACTGATGATTCTATAAGATGGCTACTTCAGCCTATAGGTCAGTAAGTTACCCACTCGACCTTATTCTATTCTTTTTTTCTAGATCAAGGTTTATTTTCATGTGGTTTATGGTTAGTTTTGGTTAAGAATCCAAAGTAATGGGATGAATGCAATATGAAGCCAATGCTGCCTGCTAGGCCTAGAGTTGATGTTCTGGCCAATATTTTGATTTTTTTAGCCATGCGATCTCTCTTGACTTTGAACTATGAATTTAGTCTTGAATCTTGATGGATTTGATACAACGAATTGTAGCATTCATAGGAACAAAAAAATTAGTTGATGCTGAAGTGAGGCACACCATAATTCATGAACAAATCAATGAGGTTAATAGCGTAAAGATTATGCTCGCAGCAACAACAACTAAGGGTGCAACAACTTCGAGACATGTATTCTTCAGTCGTTTCATTGCGTTTCATTGCTCTCGTGAAAGGGCCAAAATCCATGAATTCTACTCGGCCAACAGGTGCATTATCAGGCCTACATCGTACACTACCAAACCATCTAAATGATTTTTTTGCATCTTATCTTCTATACAAGTCGCACCTACTTCAACTCAAATTTTTTCATTCTTTATTTTATCTCATCTGATCTTACCATATATCCAAACAGAGTATACACATCTCCGTCACACTCATTTTTTGACATGATTCCTCTTGAATGCCCAGCATTCTGTCCAATACGACATTGCAGGTCTGATAATGGTTCTATAAAACTTCCCACTCAAATCTCAGCAGGATAATTACGGTCGCAATAGACTCCGGTGGCGTTTCTTCATTTCAACCAACTCAACTTGTAAAGATTATGCTTGCAAGTTGCAAAAAAGAGTGATGGTTTATCCAATTATAGGTCAGCGGATCAAAGTATATAAATAGATTTATTGACGATTTATGTTCAACTTTTGTATGAAGGTCCAATAAAATAATGAAGTTCAATTTACGATATAATTATCCATTGCCAACTCCAATTAGGGGTTTTTAATAGAGGCTGACGTATTTAGCTTTGTGGGACTGAAGCTAGTACACTTAGGTACCGTTTGAAGTGATGAATGTGATAAGTAATGTAAAGATTAAAAAGTTATGAAATGATTGTAAAAATTAATTGTGATAAGTTATATGATGTTTGATTGGAAGATAAGATAGTTGATAAGGATTATTCTTTGATATAAAGACTAAAACACCCTCATCAATGCAATAATATATATATATATATATATATATATAGATATATAATATTTTGATTATTATATAATATATATATATATATATACACGTGTATATATATAGATACATAAATAATAATAATAATTATTATTATTATTATTATTTCATATACATATATATGTATATATATGCATATATATATATAATAATACTAATATTATTATTATATTAATAATATATAATAATAATAATAATAGTAATATAATAATAATAATTATTATTATTATTACTACTACATAATGATAATAATAATAATTATTACTACATAATAATATTAATAATATATATATATATATATTATAATAGTCATATAATAATAAAATATGATAATAATAATAATAATAATAATATATAAACAATACAAATATAATAATAAAGTTATAGGAAATAAATTGTAGTTTTTGGCGAAAATTTCAAATTTTGAGATAGTAATAAAAAGGCGGGAAGGGTATTTATGTCATTTTGTTGCAAAGTGGGATTAGAATGTGATAAATATGATGAGATAATTTTTTTTAAAAAACAAAACAAACATTGGATGATCTTAGTAATCCCGGGATTACTAGTCTTATCATGAACCCCAAACGGTACCTTAATGTATGTATTATTCGGGTTATTTTAGTAGCTATATCTTATGGGCTCAGATCCAAGTTAAAGTACATTGTGCAACTATATATCTCCATGGTCCACCTCTTTTCCCAGTCTCACAGAGGAATTGGCCAATCTTACAGTTTTCCTGGCATTGTTGCTATCAATGGAAGTTGATGAAAAGAAAAGGTCAACTTGAGAAATGGCCAATATGACAAAGTAGATAATACCGACTACATCACCTTATAGACTAAATATTGTCGAGTGAAAGCTGTCAAGAATAAGCCATCGTTGGTTCTCCGATCGAATATTGAATTATGTTGGCAAGCGTGATCCCTAAGTTCATGCATTCATGTATAGAAATCTGCTCTGATATTGTGGATGTTTCAGGTGATGGAGATACAAGGCACATTGGTTATAAAATTGCGATGCCTGGTGCATTCGAAATAGCTTCTGTAAGTATTTCAAGATTCTGTTGAAAGTGCTCAATCAGGATGATATTGAATAACAAAATCCTAAATATTTTACATGATTTAGAGTGTAGTCACCGTTGGACGTGTTCGTGAGAAAGCAGACATCGTGTTACCGGTTCCCACGGGTACCCAATCTTATCTGATAATTCAGTTTGGAGAATCTCATAACGATTTTCTGGTTTTTCATTTCTTTGTATGCTTAAGTTTCATGGTTCAGAATCGCGGGTGAAACGGTATTGATACAAGCCTTCATATAATTTCTTGACATGCTTGTTTCTTCATGCTACTCAATACAGTATCTGCTGTGCATGCTAGAATTCAGAAAACGGAGGATAAACTCTTGATCACAGATTTGGAAAGCACAAATGGCACATTTGTTGGCGAAAAACGGCTTCAACCTGGAGTTGTATCTCCTGCATTACCTGGAAATCTTGTTACATTTGGTATGCTAATATACAATATACACTACTGTTTAATAGGACGACTACACTTATCAACCCCTCAATCTTTTCCGATTTAAATGAGATTAGTATTGCTATCAGCCTCTCTTATTTGGCTTTCATGATGATCACCAGGGGACACGAATTTAGCGATTTTCAGAGTTTATAAGCTTGAGAAAGAAGAGTTTAGTACCGAGTCCGAGGAATCGGAGACAAATGAGACGATTAGCCCAGCAGCAAATTAGGTTGCAAGCTGATTCTTGTATATTTTGTAATGAAGTTTTCTTGTAAGCTCTCGAAGCTGGAAGCATAATGCATGTAATAATAGTTGACAATCTTGTGCCTTGATTTACTATGTCAATTTCTTATAATATTTGATTAATAAATAAAAAAAGTTGCATGCTAGCAGTGCCTAGGGATCAATGGTATTATTTTGGGTTCTGTGATTCGTATAAATGTTTTTTTTTTGTTGATAAACAAATAAATAAAGGCTGATTGAATTTAAAAAATATTTTTGGTTAGGTATATACCATAGCTCCAAGAATCTATGAGCCACATAATTGACCCGCCAACCCCATCCACAACCACACCTGGATCGTTCTTATATGTTATTCGAATCGAAGTTGGTTCTTCATTTTTCATTATCGCCGCATTTGGTTCATTTAAATCCAGTTCCTGAGGTTGGTAGTGAAGTAATTCAGCCTTTAGTCGATTATGATGTCCCAGATTTCGTAAAACCAGTTTATCCTTTGCTTGTTGATTTGCATGATATATTTGTTGAAATCCATCTACGAAAATGGCCGTTGGCTTGTGCACAGAAAGTGCTTTGTGACGTGAACGAGGGAGAAACTATTGAGACTCGACTTCGTTCAGAAGTTTATGCATTTCATATTGCAGTTGAGGGGCTCAGAATTGCCTACGAAATCCGATTTTAGCAAACAGTGAATTTTCCGAAGTTCCTTTGGAGGACAACTTCTGTCATGCCCCGAGACTGGGGTCGATAACACCGGCGTTGATTCCAAATATAATTCAAAATCAACAAGCCCCATAGTACATAATTTAACTAAAAACCAATCTATTTATTCCATAAAATAAACATTTCTTACAAGTTGGAATTTAACTTAGTATGAGTGATATTATGATGATTCCAGTGACATGCATTTATTTATATGTTTCTTGAATTTGGTAAGAATATTTTTGTTAATTTTACATAGTTTTAGAATTTAAAAAATGTGAATTTCTAGTATGTATATATATATATATATATATATATATATATATATATATATATATGCGTGTCTCCCCCATGTCGTATCCTGAAAATTTTGAAAATCTATGTCGCTGTGTCCGTATCGTGTAGTGTCAGTGTCGACATATCAATGTCCGTGCATCATAGGATAGCACCCAACCACAACTAAAGACTCCTTAATAATACACTTCATTGTTATTCTCACCTCGGAGTTACAAAGTCAGTATTGGTACGCCATCTCTTCCATCAGCTATCAAGGAAGCCTCAATTTTTTGATGGAAATATAGTTGTGTTAAGATCCTCCACGAAACTGCAAGTACATACATGTATAAATTATAGACAATAGTGAATGTACCCAACACAATATAAAGTCATCCTTATTCATCTATCAAAGCACAATATCTGTAGACAATACTAACTAAAATATTGATAATTTCTCTTTAAACAACAGCTTTTATCCCCAATTAGGCAGACTTTCCAGATTCACCTGTTCAAACATATAAAAAGTTATAGATTGTGAATCAGGGTTAACCCTCAAAAGTACTTTAAAAACTGATGCAAAAAAGCTTATGTGTCTCACATATCTGATGAAGCAGATATAAAGGTACCATGTATGAATAATTCACAACAAATCACTATGCAATTGGGAAGAGAAGCAGCTATTTAATCCTTCCCAAAATACAATAAAAAAGTTAGTCTGAAATCCATCGATCACAGTACTTTAAAGTCATCGATTTGTAGTGAGGAACATATCTATGTCTAGTACCAACTGAAATTAGTCATTATTTAATAAACTAAACATGGAAATTATCACAAGTCACTGCTCTACAGACACCTCTTTTGTTCCTTGCGTAGAATGGATGAGAGACTTACATGCAATACAGCTTCTGAATGTGATTTCTCAATGGGAAGTGACACCGTTGAGACCTTATTAGCCTCTGTATAACTCAAGAAATCAATGAAAACTTCTCCAATAAGTTCAGCATTAGACTGCCCCCATAATAGTCACACCAAGAAAAGAACATTTCAGTTTACAGTAAAGCAAAGCTAAGCGTCAAATGACTCTCTTACTGTCCCAACAACAAAGTAGTATATCCTCTCATGAATCTTAACCGATCTTGCCTCCCATCGAACAACGGCCTTATCGGATTACACTTTTGTCTTTCCAATATCAGCATGTATAACAGAAACCATCAATACATTGCCTACCATCTTTGTCAACTGTAGGTTAAATATATTAATCATATAGTAACATAGTTCACCATTTGTAACAAGATTTTCTAGAAAAAATGAATAATGTTTTATAATTTTCCCAGAAAATGCTGCAAAGAATATGTTTAATAACAACAATCCAAATATGATGCAATATCTTCTTTAGAAACCAACATCAAATAATATATCAACATCGTAATTCAAAGATACTCGACCCAACCCACATCACCATGGCACCCAATTCTCTTGTTACCAACTAAAGTCTTCGCATCAGGGTCCTAACACAAAAGAGAAAGTGGGAGTGAAGTTACTGTTCGTTCGGGACATAACCAACCACCGCAATCAATCGTGTCCTTCATTGTAGAGAGAGTAGAATTCACTGACCAACAATTTAATGCTTCCCTAAACCTTTCGCGTGACCACACGAAATCTGTTTCTCCCGCCTCTTCGATACACCACAACTGACCCTTCGATAAACAATGAAGGACGTAATCTGCCTTCCGCTTGACTCAGTCAACCATTTACCACGAGATCCAAATGCAAGCAGGCAAAGATAAAAACCCAGAAGACAAATGCTTAAAGGACATAAAAAAAAACAAGCCCAAGATTAAAAAAGGGAATAAAAATAGATAAAAATAACAAGCTCATAGGCTCATTACTGTAGAAAGCATACAACTCTTATTATAATGTATAAAAATGCAGCGCTTGGTTGGAGATGATCAATGTGTTGGAATAACCTTATTAATGATAACCATTGTCTCAATCCAAGATCTCATGCTAAATCATTAAAAAATATACATAGATATAAGAAGGATAGACTCGACCACGGTTCAGATCCGCCGGTTCGACTATTCAAAAAACATCGACCCTTAACATTAACCTTCCTCGACGGTTCCGATTACGGTTACGGTTAACAAACAGTTACGGTTATGGTTTGACCCTTATTTTTTAAACAAAATTAAAAATATTATTAAAATTTGAAAAAAAAGTGTAAAATGTGTTTGAGTATGTTTTCATCCATAGATTAAATATAAAATAACGTGGAATAAATTCAAGCCCAGATAATTAAAATGTGTAAAATATTTTTGTTTGGTTAATATATATAAATTATAACGCTATATTTAGATCAACATGGTTCTTATAGCTTAGTGGTTGAAGCTAATTATTCAATTTGGAGGTCATGAGTTCAAATCTACACCATAATATATATTTTAAATTTAAAAATGTAAAAAAAACTAAAATAACCCTTGAACCGCCGGTTAACTGACGGTTCATGGGTTAGCAAAATTATGACCCTTAACCGGCCCTTCTATAGACGGGCCGGTTACGGGTCCGACCCTTCGAACCGTTGACCCGGTTAACCGGCCTGTTGACCACGATCCGGTTCCGGACCGGTTCAGGGTCAATGATGACCATTGTTCGGGTCTACAGAATGATACCTGAATCCATAATAGTTTAATTCATGTAGATGCAAGTACTATGATCTTCCAAATCTCACGATTTGCCTTCACGCTCCCTAACCGTTGATGAGATATACTATAGAATGAGTCAATTGTATGACCTGAGGAACACGATCACATACATATAATTTGTGGTTATCTATTTAAATTCATCATATGATAGCAAAAACTTATTAGTCTCTTCACATTAAATACACATTAAATGTTCATACAAACCTTATAGGCTTATACTCGTAATCAGTTATATACGATGGCATTATATTCTAAAACAATGAATTACCGTATAAAGGAGTGGTTGATTCGATCAAAGATTTGGCAGCAGAAGTTGCTCGATTTTTGCCCCCATCAAGAAAAAGAATCGTGGGAACAGTGTGAATCACTCGTACAAATCATCCTTGTCGGAACGGACTGGATGGTGATCATGGTGTCAACATGTCGAGAGACGAGGTTTTCGGAGGATTGTGTGCCTGTGTTTGATCGATTTCGTATAAAGTTGGTGGGTTTTCTTGGCTGTTTGAACAGCTTTGCAAAGTGATCAGTGAATAAATTTTATGGGTTCTGTGAATTTTTTTTTTAAGATTCTAACAAAATCAGAAAAATCAAACCAATTAGTATTTCACTGTATTCAAATCACATATCACACAGTATACCATCAAAATTGGCCACAAAAGTATCTACCACAATCTCACACTATAAGCGCATTTTGTAGAAACAATCTTAGCCTTCTCATCTAATGTATTTGTCACTAAGTCGCATTTCACACTAACAGTAAATTTCCAGGTCTTGGCCGACCCCACCTTTAGCTTCACCGGCGCCTTTAATTTCACCACAAACGGCACCATTCCTTGATTCTGTTCATTGCTCAACGCCGTTCTAACGGCGCCGCCCAAAACAACGTTAGATCCTGTCATAGTTATCTGGATAATAGTAGTATTCTTCTTCGGCTGATAAAAAACTGGCAAAACGCCGTCGCTGAACTTCACGTCGTTAAAGAAAACGTTGACGGCATTATCCTTCAAGTAATATATTCCCACCTTCCCGTTGGGGTTCTCCGCTCTGATGGTGACGTTAAATCCCGGAGAAATAGGAGCGGATGACGTCAGGTTCATCCCCTCGATGGCGATATTCGTCACCGTATATTTAGGCGATTTGAAACGGAAAACGAGGTAGAGAACTCCGGCCGATACAGCTGCTGCTATGACCAGAAAGAGGAGGAGGCAGAAAGTGAAGCAGCAGCAACGGAGACAACAGCTCCTGCGGTTTTTGCGCCGGGTGAGGGATTCGAATTTCTTGGCATTCTCAGGTGGCGGATATCGGAAGATTTGTTCTCTGGGGAGCTGAAATACGTAAGTTGCCGGTGGATGGGAGACCGGTTTCGATGGCGGAGGGTTTGGTGTCTTTGTGTGTTGTTTGGGTGAACTATCAGCTGTTGAGGACGAGGGCAGAGGATCGGAGGTGGTGGGATGAACACGTTGATCAGCCATTCTGAATCATACACTAAACTCAGGTGATTTATTCATAAAAAATCAAGAAATCGAAGCTTTTTTGTATGAGAATTGAAGTTGAATATTTGGACAGTGTGTGTATATTTGAAGGTTACAGCTTGTCTGTGACCGTGAGAGTGAATTAATTTGAAGAGAATGAAACGCGTTTGACATTAAGCCGCGTCAAATACAGTTGTTAGATAATCCACTTAAATTCTAAATTCATGTACAATGTATGCCATGCACGGTTTGTTTGTTGCTGCCCTGCAGGGCACTGCCCTTAGGGTCATCATCCACCATCCATATAGAATCTTTTTTTTCTTTAAAAAAAAAGATTCCAAATGAAGGTGATGATGCCCCAAGGGCACTGCCCTTAAGGGCATCATCAAACAAACCGCCATGCACACATGATACACGATCGATTTCATGTTATTTAGTGGGAAGTTTTTTAAAATAAACAAATATTATATATATAACAATAAGGTACAACAAAACCACACCACAAACTCACAGTACACGACGAAACAAACAAAGAACATGGGCAAACACATGTGCGTTACATGGACAAGAACTAGAACATATCTAAGAAACGACGGGTGACAATATGAATATAACTGAAGGTACAAATAAGGAAAAATGGATGAGCATAAATTAATATCAGACTAAAAGACGAGCAAGCTCTCACCTCCAATTCCCACACTAGAAGCCAACGACCAAGGAATAGCACTAAATGACGCACGAGACCTATAATCCCAATAGTCAAAGCCAAACTCAACCCCTCAAGTGAAACAAAACCACATAACAACCTCCATGTAGACAAAAAAGTGTCCCGTATATAACCATGTACAAATATCATGTGATTGTTGCAGACAAAAGCAAAACGACTAGACAACACATAAACTACATAAAGATAAGTTAGATACAGAGTGAACCATCAAAAGGGGAGGAAGTACTCAATGAGGCAGATGCTCACAAAATAATGTGCATGAGTCTCCCAAATCCCGCGCATACCAATTAAGTTGCAGATCCAAAGGTCTCAATTGTTTTGAGGTCATATGGTTCGCATGTAAATGGGTGGACCTGTGCACAACTCTAAATAATTGAGACAATTGATATGGAGTCAGGGATCACACTAACTCTAGGATCGAGGTTCTAGCATGGATTAATTGTGGCTCCCGACTCATAAAAACAATTTGTGAAATGAATAAAATCATGGTATCTCCAAAAATATATTTTAATTAGTAGAAGACGAGATTGACATGAAGTTTTTTTTTAAAAAAAAAGAAAGACAAATAGAGGAATACATCGGATACGTACCGTATAATGTTACATGTATACAAGGAAACCAGCAATACAAATTATAAATGTTCAAACTTGAAGTCAAATGTATACATAATTTATCGACTTTGCTTAAGTTATGTTGTAAATACATAATTTCAGTGATAAAGCAAGCTTGTTTTTCAATGAATAATCCCTTGAATTTGATACATTCAAGATTCATAGATTTTCAACTTTTCATTATATAGGTTTGAACTAGGATAGGCATAATAATTATAACAATAATGATAACTCCAGTTCACATTAAGTTGTCAAACGTTTTCATATATATAAGTTAATTACAAATTTAGCCCACCACTTATAGAGTTTAGTCAAAATTCGAATCAGAGTTAGGGGTCAAAAAAATACCTTTCATAAAAAAAATTAGATGCTAGTTTAAGAATTCACATGTAATACAATAAAAAATTCAAAAAAAAATAATAATGAAAAAAACTTAGATTTGTTGAGAAGTTGTTGTCTAATATTGAGAACTTAAAGACTATATTTGCTCCTTATAAATGATTTCGGGTTACTCCTCTCATAACCAAGTAGTTATTTGTTGGAACCCCATGAATTTATAACATGATATCAGAGCAGGCTTCTCATGTGATTGATTATTTCGCCCGCATGCTCACTGTCCCTCGTGTTCAATCCACGTGTTTGATTTATATAATGTCACACGAGATGGGGCGTGTTGAGAAATGTTGTCTCACATTGAAAACTTAAAAGCTATATTTGCTCCTTATAAATAATTATAGGCTACTCTTATCATAACCAATTGGTTTTGAATTGGAACCTCGTGAATTCTTAATAAGTTTTGTTTGGAAAATTGATGATAAATTTGAGATCTTACATATTTTTTTAAAAATATAATAATTAGAAAATGTCTATTCGGTAATGGTTTAATCAAACAAAATTTCACATAAATTGTAGAATTTGGGGGTGTATTAGTTATAGACTTTTAATAACTTTTACATAGTTTAAAAGTCTACAGGTATTCAAAACAAACTTTCGTATAGTTTTTAAATGTTAGGTAGTATTCAAACTTGATTTTTTAAAACTCTATAAATGTCTATAGATATCCAAAAATCTTACCTTTAATGACTTCTGTTAAAATCTTTAGGTACGAACTTTGATGCCCCATTTACATCCCAAAAAAGTTAAAATTATCCACAACTCCTAGTAAGATTTGGAATGACTTTTAATTCCTAATTACCATCATCTCTCTTTACGTTTATTTTCATTTCCGACACGATCACCTCCTCATTGGCTTTTCGTCCCCTGTTTTCCGCATGTACCATTTCTTTAGTTCCTAATGTGCGGATGTGAGTATGTTTCTGTATATCTATGTGTACTATATAGAAGATGCAACACAAAGACGTGGAATTGTGATGGATACCAAAATAATATTCAATTATTGTTTTTTTTCATATCTTATTTTTTATCCAATATAATACTAATATTTGCACAAGTATTTTGATAAAATATCAAGTTAATATGCTCAATTTATATTAGATGATAGATTTTAAAAACGTTTGCATGTGTTTGTAGCAATAAATAATTATAATAAATATTTTTTCTAAAACAAAATGTATTTATAACGATATAAATTAACATGTTTAATTTGAAATGTGTGTTTTAAGAATTTTTATAGTAGTGAAATATTATCAAAAAATATTTTTAAGTTTATAAAATTTTATTTAATAGGAAACTTTTGTTTTATTACACAAATTATAGATTGCAATTATATAGCAATATTGACTGATATCCTCAAAGTCGTCATCTTGAAGATCTAAAAAAAGTTGTTCAATCTTTGCCATGTAAAAGAATTGAATAGCGATCTTTTACATTTTTGACTGTTAAATAAGTAAAATTTGTTTACATTAATAGTAAAAATAATATTATAAGTTGAAGAAGTTATTTATGTTAATTGTTAGTTCAAAGAAATCAATTATAAGTTAAAGAATCTATAGAGTCTATAACATTCTTTTTATAATTCCGTGTAATTCTATAAAGTTATTAGAAATCTATCAATTTCATAAAAGTTCATCATTTAAAAAAGTCATTAAAAATCGATAAAGTCCATATAAATCTATTAAAAAGTCTACGAGACTCTATACAAATCTTTTTGTAACACTATGGAATTTTATAAAAATCAATAGAAATCTAACTACTTCATAAAAGTCTATCATTTAAAAGAAGTCTTTAAAAGTCAATAAAAATCTCGATTGAATACACCCCATTAGTCAGCCCAAGTTTCTTTGTCTATTCGTTAATGGTTTAATCAAACAAAATTTCACATAAATTGTAGAATTAGTCAGCTCAAGTTTTTTTCTTCTTGTCCTGATCTAGATTTAAGTATTTATTAATAAAAAACTTGGCCTATTGACTCAACATTATGGAAAAGGTCTGATGAATTAATTAAATGTGAAAGTATTTGCCCAAAATTTATTAGTGAGGAATTTAATGTGTGCAAGCCAATTGTAAATGTGTGTTCATTATTGTTTGTTAAGCATATGGAAACAAGATATTATCGAAATTAAAAAAAGAGAGTAATTTATCTCGATTTTTAATTCATCATGTAAGGGATTATAATTTATTTTAGGGTTTTTGGCAATGAACACTTTGATTTTTCAAATATGTAATTTACACTAAATGTGATTTGAAAATATGTAGTTTATCTATGTGGTTTTTCAAAATAGGCAGTTTAACCCATGTAGTTTGAAAGTAAATAGTTTATCCTTATGTTATTTGTGAATAAGTGCAAAACACCCATCCGTGTATTATATGTGAGGATGACACTGTGCTATGTTTTGCAAATCTCATGTGGAGTAAAATGTATAATACATATCATATGAGGTAAAGTGTCTATGAATAATACCCATGAATAAAATGTTTATTTATAAACAATATGATGCTAAAACATCTATGAACGATATCAACTAGTTTATTTGGGTTATACTTTAAGTGATGCTAACCAGACAAAAGTCATGCTAATCAGACAACAGCGCCAATCTATTATATAAAATAACAAAACAATTTCAATTTAAAAATAATTTTAAAAAATACTATGGATTTTCACCACTGATTTTTTATTATATTTGGTGGCTTAAAACGATTAAAAATTCACATTCAGTAACAAAAAATGGCATATAACAAATATATATTTTTCACATGGTATCACATTTTTGTGGCCACTCTGGCCATTGTGTATTACCAAACAAACAAACAAGAAATGTACACACAAAATCTTATTTCCTTGTCTTATTGAGGCTATCACAGAACTATAGAAAAGTTCAGTTTAACTTAACTAACCGAATTAATTCAAAAATTCGGTTCGGTTAGTTTGGGAGTTCGGTTTTCAATTTTTAAAAATATCAGTTTAATCGGTTCGGTTTCGATTTTTATTTAAAAAAAAATCTGTTAACCAATTAAATCAATATTTTTATATAAAATTTTAATTTTTTAGTTTTTAAAAATCATTTTAGATTTTTTAATTGTTTTAAAAAAATATCAGTTAGGTTGTCACCGAAATTATCGATGGTTTATCGGTTTGGTTTGTTCGATTTTAATAGTAAACTTCGGTCTGTTCGGTTAGTTGACAAACAAATTCGATCAGAACGTTTTTTATAAGTTTTGTTCAGTCTGTTCGGTTTTGTTCGAATGCTCATTCTAAAAAGATATAATTCAAAGCTATCTAAAAAGCATGGGAGTTAGACCCTTTGGAGCACTTTCTAAGCTCTGTGTCCCAAAATCTCCGCGTCAAAGTATTCATTTTCACCGTCTTTTCAGCCATTAGCCTCACCTATTCTAATAAATCCACGACTTCAAAGATTCACTTTTTTCAATAAGTTCTTAAATCGTCCTGGCAGGCACACAAAAAAAGTGTATATATATATATATATCTATATATATATATATATATATATATATAAAAGATGTATTTATTTCTAAGTTGATACTATAATCAATTATTATATTCATTTTAACGTTTGAATTTATGTTTTTTTAATAATGATATTATGTGGAATGAATATTTTGGAGAAAAAAATTGATATGATAGTAGTGAGTCCAGTGACCAAATGTAGTTTTTTTAAAAAATAATGAGGGAACCTGTAGCCGTTATCATTGATGTGCGTATTGGGTGAATTTTTGGCTGACGCAACAGCCTGTAAATCACGCCAACCAAGTAACCGTAAAAGGCAAACCAGATGCGACATGCTCAGACAATAAAAGTATTGGCAGAGAGAATCCAACATATGACCTTACGATCCCGAACTCATCCTATTCCATCAACTCGAGCACCCGTCACCGGCATGATAAAATATAGTTGTTACAAATATAGAGGCAAAATTATATAATATATAGATAATTTGGCATGTATATTTGTTAAATATAAAATTCTGAAAGTTTTTATATATTATATATAAAAAAATATGCTTAAAAACTCACCCATTTCCCTCTCAAACTTCCGACTTAACTCCACCCCCGTCGTCGCAACAGTCACCTAACCGGCGTTTTAGCGTGCTGATGGCGGCATTACAAACGTCGACCGCTGCAATGTCATCTCTTCTGGAGAAGCTTAAGATTGACGATCCCTGGGTCCCACCCAGATCGTGGGACTCCATCACTTCCCAAACCGTCTCGTCCGCTCGATCTGCTTCTCTCGCCTCAAGTGCTTTTTACACAAATTATGCCGTCTCTGTAATTTATCTCTCTATATCTCTCTCTACATATTGATATGTTGTGCATAATTTATTTTTATGAGTAGAAAATGGGGAATTCAGTTTCTTAGTAGTGGGCAGGTGGCGAATTTTATGACCTATGCAATGAATGTATAATTCTTGAGAATTCATTCAGCAGAAATGAAGTGCTTGTCAACTTTTAGAAGATATTTCGTGGTTTCAGACCGGTTTGTTAATCATATTGGTTCTTCACGTGGTGCTGAATATGGATTATTTTTAGGCTTCTTTTGGTTTTTCAGTAAGAATAGGCGATGATGGATGACATTCTTTTAAAATAGTAGAAGCTTGATATAAATTAGATTACTAAAGGTCCACTTTTTATGATAGAATGGTCTGCGAGATAATCAAAACTCAATAGAGACTTGGTTTTGAACCGCAAATTATAAATTAAACAAAGTCCTTGATTAAATCAACTTCTTTCCAGGTGTCTGGATGGACTTATATATTTTTGGAACTTAGTGTCGTACCAGATCAGATTGACTATTCAATTGTCATCTCTATCTCTGAATAAGAACACAAGTTTCGGCAAACACCTGGCTGTCTCCGTACACCTACCTCATTTATCACAGAGCGAGCATTTAAGGAACTAAACTGGGAAGATATTTGGTGTCTTACAGGACACCTGAAACCTGTATGGCTAAGCCTTGATATGTGTACAAAGATTATGAAGATAAATGTTCCACTCTTTCAAAACATCATTTATGTTAATGATCAATCTATTAACACATTTAAGAATCGACTGATACACCAAACGTTTTGTGACAAGTGTAGCGTTCCAAAAAACGAAAACTCATTCCAAGAATGACTTCACTTCATCATCTGAAATTTGCTGTGTTGAAGTGAGTCTATTCTTATTTTAAGTGCATATAAATGGGCCAATTTTTTAGTTCTTTTCTTGAATCCTACTGTAACATTATTTCACTTTGTTTTCTCTCTCTTTGATCTCTCTTTGATTTTTTCAATGGTTTAGGAGCCAAGTTTGGTGAGATTGGCGATGAATGCTCTGCAAGGTGGGGAGTCGGCTTTGATGTCCATTGAGAAACTCTCTTTATTACTTAGTTACAGTTCAGCCGACCCAACCTCTCATAGAATCCCAAGTTTGTGGACCTGGTGTTCCAGCACTGCTGCTGTAGGGAACCTACTTACCTCTATTGGACGATTTGGTTGCATACTTTTTTGTCTTCATATATTTTATAATTATTTTTCAAGTCCCGATTTAGATGAATTCAGAGATCTTGATCAAAACCAAAAAATGATTCGCGTGAAGAAGGAAAAAGCCCCCAGCATAGGCACACTCTTGTCAATCAGGCATTTGCTGTTTGTGTTCGAAAGGTTTTAGATGGTTATAATGCTGCACTCAATACATTATCTGCATCTGTTAGTTTAAGGCGTCTGTCAAAGACAAATGATGGGGGATGTCTTACCAGCATCACGCATTCTGAAATTACCCTATTGGAGGTATACCTTCATACCAGGGGAATTACAACTCAGATTGAAGCCCTTGGAAACATCTGTAATGTTAATCATCTTGCTGCCAGTTTTCCCCTGTCATCTTTGGAAGACTTAAAGACTAAAGTGAACTCAGAGTTGAGAGCCTTCCCAAGAGGTGCTGATTTACTCTCATTTCTATATTCTCAGCTAAAGGTCAGCCCATCCAAAATGGCTTTACTGCTCTAGTTTGTTCACACGTAATCTAGACATAATTGTCAACTTTTAGCTTATACGCACTCACATTTTCAAGTTGCTGATTTTCCTACAAATATGCTTGCCAGAAGTCTTAAAACGTCAGTGAAGCAAAAAACTATGTACGGATATCTTTGACTCCTTAAATGGGCCTTATCATTTTTGTGTTTGATCTCGCAATATGTACATCACCTTCTACTTTTTACGATGACTTAGAAAGCTTGACCAATGTCTTTGGATTGCTCTTTTTGAGATCAAGTTTTCAAGAAAAAATAGATCAGATTTTTCTGCTGCTGAAAAGATCATGCTGCAAATTATTCTCTGGAATATATACAATGTATTCTCGATGGGGTTACTGAAATAATCTCTGATATTGTTGCCATTGAAATGTAGAACTAATGATCCCTCATATTCCGATGATTTTTGGTGATCATGGGATGATTTTGAAAATTTTATTTGCATTTGAGTAACTGCCATTGTGAATACTGTCTTACAGTTGTTTTTTTCTACTCCTTTTAGGTTGCTGATCCAGACCATCGAGCCCTCCTCAAGTTTCTCTTTCTCAAGTCTTGTGAACCATATTGTGGATTTATTAGGTCATGGATTTTTGATGGTAGGATTAGCGATCCTTACCAGGAGTTTGTTGTGGAATATGCCAGTGAGGATCCAATTTATGCATCAGAAGACATGGGAATCGCCTCACCTTTGCCCATTGTCAAGGTAAAGCCATATTTCATGCTCTAGATCCTGGCACTCTTTCAAAATGTTTTTTAAGTTTAGAGCACCTCTGATCTGGTGCCTTGATTAATCTCAGGTACGAGATGGAGTTCCTGTACCCTGTTTTCTGGAAGAGTGCCTGATTCCACTCTTTACAACTGGTCAGCAACTTCAAGTTTTAATGAAACTGCTCGAGCTCTGTGATAACATGGGCACATGTGATGCAAATGGAGAGATCCTTCCCAGTTTGATATATTTATCCAGCATATATCCATGGCTCGCATTCCCACTGACGTTTGACAAAGAAACTATTGAAACAATGGTGCATGCAAGAGCCACTTATTACCAGAAAATGCTGGAAAAGATTGACGACAAGTTAGCTAAATTTGAATTTAATTCTCTGCAGGTAACAGCATTATTGAATATGCGGTTTTTTAATTTGCTTTTCCTACTAAATTTCAAACTGGTTGCTTATCTCCATCTCCTTTTAACGTTACTCAACATTTCATGTGTGTATAAATCCATGCAAGGAAACATAGGATTATGGAATTATGATATACTTGATTATCGATGAAACAACGTAAAACTGAAGTTTTAATCAGCACATTTGAGTGATATTTTATTTGGGTTTGTGACCACCCTAAAACTTTTGATTTCTGTTGATTTAGTGGCTTTGCTATTGAAGATACTTGAACTGATGAAAGGGTATCAGATTTTAAAGACATTCGCACTTGGCTTCTTTTGGTTGAACCATCTGTTTAAAGTGCTATTCTTTTTTCAGACATATCCCTGTATTTCTATTTTGTTGCCTTGTTGGTTCACAGCACGGATAATTTATTTTCAGGCTACTTCTCAACGCATTTCACTGAGAGTCGGGAGTAATATTGGAAAGAACCTTAACTTTCGAGCATCTTCTGTTGATGATGACAGGATTCCACCTCTATCAGGTGGAAGAAATCAAAATATGTGAGTTCTTCATGGTTTCTCCCCTTTCCCCTTGATTTCACTCTGCTATGGCCATAACTGTTGAGCTAGGACTTTGAATATTTCTTGATTTGTTTAATAGTTGTCAAAAGTGCACGAAGCGCCCATTTAAGCTCAAGGCGCACGGTCTGCGCTTAAACACACTCCAAAGCTTTCGGATTCCATGAAGCACGCGTTTCGGAGAAAAAGCAGCCTATTTTAAAAAAACTTCCGGCCTCTGCCCTCACATTTTAATATTTGATATTTGGAAGATGATAATGATTTCAGTATTTTATATTTCACGTATCACGTTTTTAAAAAAAAATTGATTTTATTTATTTTTTGAGAATATTTTATTTATTGCGTTTATTTCCATAAAACATGCGCTTCGTTGTGCGCTTAAATCCCGAGGACACTTGAGCGCTTTCATGCGCCTTGTGCTTTTCAAGAAACACACACTAAAGTTCAATACTTACCTGAAAAAGCTCTATTTGTTTTTTAATCATCAATTTTGATCTTTGTTATTTTTTGCCTCTTGTTTATTTGATGTTATCACCATCCTTATTAAAGAGTTCTCTATCTGATTTTCAGTCTTGATGGTACAGTGGACTCTGAGGTATCAAGTATCCTGGATGATAATTCATATGCAGAAGATGAGTCATATGTATGCTCATCTTCTGAAACCTCCGAGGAGGAAAATGAGGTTGAACAACTGCTTCATGCTACTCAAGGTAAGGAGCAAGGTTATTTAGATGCCTTAGATTTCTCCTTGAGTTTCTCCCCTGACAGTAAAACTCCAAATCTTTACCCAAGTGAGATTTCATACTCTGTGGAGGATGTTGTATTAAAAAACGATGAGACTTCTGGTTATGCTTTGCATCCTTTCTATGATGAAAGAAACCTTCTGGTTACTGAGCCAAAATCTTCACGAACTCCGGAAACCCAGGTTCCAAGTGGCACATATAGTCAATGGTTATTTGATGTTCACCATATTCACAGGGGAGTGGATCGAAAGTCGTGGTTGCCTTCAAATGGTTGTGAACTAGATCTGAGCATGAGAAACTGTGAAGTGCTCAACACTGACTCATATCTCTCTGAAAACTTCTCCAAGGTGAATATCAGCAGTAAATATTGGCATCCTCAGGGAACTTGTGTATCCTCACGAGAATGTAGTTTCCTGCCGTGGAAGCTTAAATATGACTCTTCTTTTTTCAGTATGAACCCAGCACAGGACAAAATTTCTTTTTTTAACCTCAGGACCATGCATGGAGGAAGAGATCTTGCAAATTATGAGAATACCTACTTTGACTTTGCTTCTGTAAGAGATCCACTTAAGGAGTATGCAGACAAGCTGTCAGGCCGTGCTGTGCTGAAATTTGGGAACGACCTTTCAAATGTACCTGGAGCTCCTGAGACTTGTATTGATACCATCAATCACCACAATATAGATAACAACAGTGATACGATTGTACAAAATATTACTGAATCGTTTAAATTTTTTTCACCTTTTCTTAAGAAAGAAAGTGATCCGCTACCAAATGTTTCTGTTTGTGGTTCCTGGGAGAGCTTGCTTGGTAGATTTGGCGATGTTGACAGATCCAATAGAGACCACAGGACAAGGTCGGTGGCTTCAAATGAGATGCCGGTGGATTTTGTGATTAAAAAGTGCTTGTTGGATGAAATTTTACTCCAGTATCCTTGCATTTAGACTTTTTGGTGTGGATAAATGTGATAGAAATTTGAAATAGTTTCACCACTCAAAAAGCTACTATAAAGACAAATCGATCCGCCTCTGCTTTCAACAACATGCAATATGAAACTGTTTGTCCAGCGGAAAGAGTCGCTTGATTTTTCAGGATTTACCTTCTCCTAAGCTTGCTTTGGCCCTCTTCACCATCTTGCTGATTCAGACAACAAAAAGCAATGTTATTTCTATATTTTTTACCATTTTCCCATATCATGCTCTTATAAGTAGTACAATTTTATGTTCTGATTCTACTCGTCTCATCAACTAAAGCTTTTACCCTCTACAGTTATTGAGCTGTCTGAAAGAGAGACCTACCTGCTTATGTGTTTGATGTCTGATTTTCATGCAACATAAAGTGATTTTACACTCCATTTTTTAGAACATAATTTGTAAATAAATGATTGCAATATAAAGATTGGGCGTGTAGAAATCAGTACTCTTTATTCTTTTATCTGACTTTTACTTGACATAATTAGATACCGATATCTAAGCAAGTTGACCATCAAGTTACTTGAAGAAGGATTTAAGTTGCAAGAACATTTGTTGGCGCTGCGGCGCTACCATTTCATGGAATTTGCAGATTGGGCTGACATGTTTATTGTGTCACTTTGGCATCGTGTATGTTCCTTTTCCGTTATGCAACCAATTCTTAGAAATTGAAGATTCCTTACTATTTTACCTCCATCACATCAGAAATGGCATGTCAATGAAGCAGATAAGAGGATACCAGAGATTCAAGGGTTTCTTGAACTGTCCGTTCGAAGGTCTTCATGTGAAGGAGACCCTAATAAAGATAGGCTCTATGTGTACCTAAAAGAAGAAGGAAATGCACATCTATCGGCTTCTACCAATGGTAACAATATGTTTTATAATGTCGTTTCTATGTTGTATTATGTATTCTCACATATCATTTGGCCTGCATGATAATGACTGGTTCTCCCTGTTTGTCCTATTATCTCTTGGTTGATTATCTTTCATTTTGCAGGAATCAACTCCTTTGATTTTTTGGGTCTCGGTTATCGAGTAGATTGGCCAATCAGTATCATTCTTACTCCTACCGCATTAAAATATATTCTGAGATCTTTAACTTTCTAATGCAACTCAAGCTTGCTGTTTTCTCTCTAAGTGATGCTTGGTTGTCACTGAAGGTAACTGTCTCACACTCACCTATACTTTCTTAGCGTTAAATTTTCTGTCATGGAGACATGATATCACTTCCACTTCTCAGTAGGCTTGGTTCATGTGGAGCTTTTTTCACCAAAGGCTGAAACTTGTCTGGATTCTTTCTATCTTGTGTCATATTACTTTGGAAAAGGAAAGAAAGGGTTTCTGTGTCAACAGTTTGAAATTTAGTTTGTTATGCCTTACAAGTAAGAAACAAAATTGATGCTTTTGATTGTCCAACACACTTCGGTAAGGTTTTGATCTTTGAAGTATTGTTGAGTGAGTTAATTTAATTACTGTCGATAACAAGCTAAACAAATGCATTTACTGTTCTCCATCATGTGACCATGCATAGGGATGTGATGAGGTACAAGCACCTCATAGTTACCATGGGCTTGACTAGAGAGACGGAAAAACAATATTAATAGTCTTTGGAGCTTGTAAGCTTTTGAATTTGGTTTCATATGCTAGTACCATCAGGTAGGGCTGTTAATGGGCTCGAGTCGAACCTGATTTTAATCTTTTAGATCTGAGCCCGAATTCTATATCATGAGATCCTTATTCTATCCAGATTGGGATGCTTCTTTCAATAGTATAACCATATTCGGATCAAAGAAAAATTAGATGTCCAAATAGAAGATCTGGGTCTGTAGCTGCTAGTGAAATTTGAAAAAAGATGTTTATGACTTTCCACTGTTGACCGGTGAGGATCCGGTGACAACAATATTTTTTAGGCACTTGGAAGAACAAAAGAAAAGGAATGGATTAAGTCAGAAAAAGAAGTGTGAAAGAGAAAAAAGAAAAGGCTCAATGGTAATTGCGAATGTAGTGTAAGCAGTAAGATTATAGATGTGATGTATTTGAACTGTTCTATTTTTATTAGGATGCCTAAATAAAACTATAAAAATGTAAATAACTGTAATGAAGTGGTTTAGAGGCTGCAACTTTCAGTTGAAAAAGCAAGTCAGCACAATGATATACACCAAATGGAGATGTTAATGGCAAAAATGCTGATTTATGCTCTGTTACGAGGAGTGATGTAATTAAAATTATAAAGGATCCAGTCTTTAATAGGACAATTACTCAGTTCTATATATGTGCCAGTGATGAAGTTGTTTAGAAATCTAGTTCACAATACGGTGGCTCATTTTTATTGTAGATGGCTCTGGACTCTGCATACATTTTTGTGTTGTCGATATAAACTAGCAGGGAAGATAAGTTTTTTATCTTCTTTTGTTGGTAGTATATTTTTCGCTTGAGTTCTTAGTTTCACTTGATTTCCCATACAGAGTTATCGTGTGGAACAACACAAAGGAGAAGTGCTCTGCTTTTCAATCTTAACTGATACCAGGTTCATTATTTTTTTTAAAAAAATCCTTTCTTTGTGTTTGGAATAATGTTCTTGTTTTGTCTACTAAAGACAGAAAAAGTTGGGTCATGTTCCTGAATACTAATAATATAATATTCTTGGCTGAACAGAATGTTTCGGCTTCCTTTCCCAATAAATAACAGACCATTCTCCTTGGAAAGTGATCTTGGGTTGTTACATTCTGAATGGAATGCGTGTTCAAAAATGCATATCTTGGTCAGATAGCCACTAATCTACCGATTAAATGGCTGACATCTAGGAATGCTGGTGTCCTAAATGATATTAGTGATGGTTAAGGACAGAAAATTAGTCTTGGTTGTTGATTTCTTGCCTTGGATGGTTTAGAAAAAGATGAAATGGGGATTTTTATGGTTTCTATTTCTAATATTTTCTAATCTTTCTTGATTCACCTCGCGCCGCTTGGAAATTGATTTGCTATGAAAGATTACTTCTCTCTTTAATGTTGCCACTTCATGATGGTGATTCAGCTTGCTCATATGCTTCAACAGCTAAATGTTGGTGGTTCTGTTTTCTGATTGTTTGTTTCTTTTCTTACAGGCACAAGATAAATCATTTTGTATCTAGTTTGCAGCAATATGTGCAATCACAACTATCCCAAGTATCCTGGTGCAGGTTTCTACACTCGCTCAAGCACAAGGTTTGTATTCAATTTTAGATTTTTTATCACCAGGATCATTTCTTGTCTCTATTGAATGGCATAGCCTACTTGCTGAATGCTTTATTTGTAATTTATAGACGCCAATCAAGTTCTTGGTGGTATTTTTAGTGCCTCTCCTTATGCCGCCTATCATTTAGACAATTCTTTTTGAATTTGCATCTTTGGTAGGCAGTGTTGTTTCCATGAGTGATTCCTTCTCATTATATTTCCAGGTTGAAGATATGTTGGATCTGGAATCAATCCATATGCTATATTTGACTGAGTCACTGCACATGTAAGTTTAAACCCCTCTCACACACACGTGCGTGTGTGTGTGTGTGCCTCCACCATATTTCCCTCTCAAGCTCCCCAATTAGTTTACTATTGCTGGTAAAAGAAGCAAACAAAATATAAGAACATGCATGACGTAATGACGCAGTACAAATTTGAGTAGAAACTTATAATTTTTTTGTTGAAGGTTTTTTGGCTCACTTATATAAAATCAGTACACAAGAGGTTGGCCTAGTTAAAGCGAAAAGCTGTCTAACTGTGTTGCCAATGTCAAATTTCTGATTGATTTGATTTCTTTTCAGCCTGATATGTAGATTGGATAAAGTTTCAGGGTACATGTGCCTATTCTTTGGTCTTTGTTTTTACTGTTCTTTCTTCCAAATGGAGCCATATAAGGAAGACCATTTATTGTGCAAGTAAATTTTAACTATACATTATCCGTTAAACTCACTCATAGTCATGGAAGTGCGCATAGAATAGCATGAAATAGCCAAAAAAATTTGAGTGGAATCTGAGTAACTGAATATTAAATTTCGATAATGTGGAAGCACTTGACACTTAACATATGGTTAATTTTCTTCCAGAATGAACATTTGTATTCGATCATGTTTCCATTGAACCGTCAACACCATTCGCAGATGTTTTTTTATCCAATGAACAACAGTCTACTGCTGGAATTATCCAGAAAATATTGCAATGTGCAATGGATTATCGCTCCTGCTTGAGTGGGAGAATTTGGGAGGCCGGCTCTTATGATGAAAAATCGAGCAATAGATTTTTCTGAAATTGATGTTTCACAGGTGATACTTTAAAAAATTCTAATAATTTACATTGCCTAGATCCCTTGTTTGTCATGCATAAACAACAATTTATCAATCTTCCTATTACGAATGACTATCATACCCTTTTTGCAGTTCACTTCATCAGAAGAACATTCACCAAGAATCTGGAGGAGTTGCGCTTACCTTTATCTCCAGTCACCTAAAACACGGGAATTCGGTATTTCTCATTTCTGGGATTATCTAAATTATAATGAGTATTACTCCGAGGCTATGGATAAACAAATCGGTCACTATATCTTTTAATCATAGAGCTACAGACCATGTGACCGTGTATATCTCACTTATCTCCGTATCTCATGTGTGCATGCCTGTGGAGATATGTTTATGACTGCTTATTCATAGTATAATGGTTTTAAAAGCTGTTTGTTGTTGTTCGTTCTTGGACCTTTGAACACGCATTTCCAATTGTCCAAATTTGATTTGGAAATATGGGTTCATATGAAAAGTGGACCTCATATATCCAAATCAAATTTGGATCTTTGGATGCAGGGTGATGGTAATGCCATCATGCTAGAGTCTCGACTCCCCATTTCATTGTATACACGTAAGACATGCACTTTTTATCAGTATATAGAATTCTTGCTTTGTGAATGTCAAATTATTGAAAAACAGGTGGGGGGAAGGAGTTATTTTTCAAAATGTTCACCGTATTACATTACATATCAACAAAAGTTAAGATGTATTTCCTTTATTGTCTCATTTAAATGAATATGATCTTTTAAAGACATTTGATTTATTTAAAAGATATAAGAACCATCTATATTATATGGTTATATTTAATTTGCCAAAAAAATAAAAATAAATAAATAACACAATTTAAATTATATCAATTAGCCTGCTCTAATTCATTGAGTTACTTAGTTGTTTGTTGTATTAAATTGCATCAATGCATGCAACTTGATCTAGCATTCAATCAAAACAAGACAAGATTTAGACTTATATATATTATGTTCCTAAAAATATAAATATACCTCTTGAATATCTACATCTATAATATTATATGTAAAGTACAAGTGACATTCATGGTAATAATGGTTATGGTTAAGTAAATTGGTTTTCTATCCACCAAAAAAAAAATATGATAAATTAAAATTCAAAAATAATATTTAAATAATCATATCAACATAATTATATTATATATAAAATTTATATACTTAATTTAAATTTTACAATAAAATTTAATATGGATATTAAGATATATTAAATAATCTCTATCCCCCTCCTCTATTTCATTCATTTTACTTTTATTGGATTATCAGAAGATTCAGCACCATCGAACAATCTCTTATTAAGTTTTCTTTTAACAATATTATTATTAAATTATTATAATGCTTTTTTTTGGATCGGGGTGGGGGATTTTATATACAAACTCAAACTTAGTCATGAATTATAACATTTTGTATTCTCTTGACTCTATTTTGTATTTTTATCAAAGATTTATCACCGCATTCGATAATCGTTTAAATACTCAACTTAGATCCATTTAAATCAGTTAATCCAAATTTTAAAAAATAAAAATAATTTTTTAGTATCGAAATTCTCTAGTTAACGATTACGAAAATGAAATTTTTACATCCTAAATATTTATTTTAATTTTTTTAAAAAAATGCAATAACAGTTTAAGTGATTCTAAGTTTGAATATGTAAAACGATAATGGAATATAGATGATTGAATATAACGATAATATTTTCGATAAAAACACAAAATCGAGTTTAGATGATGCAGTGTAACAATTAATGAAAGTTGAGGATGTAAACTGTAATTATTCAAACAATGGTTGTAAAGTGAAAGTTGAATCAAACTATTTGATGTTTTTTGTATTTTTCCTTATATTTTATATAAAAATTTATATTTAAATTTTGCAATAAAATTTAGGAATAATTACAAATGTCTCCCCTGTAGAATATTATTATTACGATTTTTGATTTCTAGTTTGAACAATAACAGTTGGACCCCCTATGTTTTGACATAAGCTATCTATTCAGCCAGAATCTTTGACCAAAAGTTAAAATTTGCTGATGTCATCAGATTTTTTTTTGTGATAATCCCATTTTGTCCCCAACTTTTTTTGTTTAAATATTATGTCAATATTTGGACGATTTTACCCCCGGGTGTGAGGGGGGTCTATGTAATTTATCAAAACTACAAGGGGTTAAATATAGAAATAATAAATCGTTAATATGGTGCCATCTAAAGAAAAAAATGTTGATGTACCTTCACATTAATAGTAAAACAGATTCTGAGGAAAAAAACTATCATAGTTAAAGGTCATTTTCAGCCATGAATTCAATAAGTTTAACCATCTCCAAAAAACACTCTAGATGGGTCATGTTCTGATAACACTGTCCAAATGACTCTCCTCTTTTCCTTTTGGCAGTTCTTG
>CAJQUN010001227.1:28903-88942 GCA_907163345.1 Haberlea rhodopensis | reverse complement strand
TCTCCTGACGTCAGCCCGGGCTGATTTATGAAGTCAAATGTCATAACGGTAAATATAACATATTGGCTTTGCAGATTCCAATTTTGAGTTTTTCAAAAATGCCTTAAGAATTTCACCTTTCACCTACCGTTTTAGGTTTTCCTAGAAGAAACAAAATAACGGCCTCTCTGATGTCAGCCCGGGGTGATTATGAAAGTCAAATGTCATAACGGTGTAAATGTAACATATGGCTTTGGCAGATTCCAATTTTGAGTTTTCAAAGCCGTAAGAATTTTTCACACTGCCCTGGTTTTCGGTTTTCCTAAAGAAAAAACATTACGGCCTCTCTGATTCAGCACGGACTGATTTATGAATGTCAAATGTCATAACGGTGTAAATGTAACATATTGGCTTTGGTAGATTCCAATTTTGAGTTTTAAAAATGCCTTAAGAATTTTTCACCCCGGTTTTAGAGTTTCCCTCGAAGAAAAATATTATACGGCCTCTCTGATGTCAGCCCGGGCTGATTTATGAATGTCAAATGTCATAACGGTGTAAATTAACATATTGGCTTTGGCAGATTCCAATTTTGAGTTTTCAAAAAGGCGTAAGAATTTTTCACCCGGTTTTAGGATTTTCCTAGAAGAAAAAAATTATACGGCCTCTCTGATGTCAGCCCGGGTTGATTTATCAAAGTCAAATGTCATTACGGTGTAAATGTAACATATTGGCTTTGGCAGATTTCAATTTGAGTTTTCAAAAAGGCGTAAGAATATTTCACCCGGTTTTAGGGTTTTCCTAGAAGAAAAAAAATTATACGGCCTCTCTGACGTCAGCCCGGGCTGATTTATGAAAGTCAAATGTCATAACGGTGTAAATGTAACATATTGGCTTTGGCAGATTCCAATTTTGAGTTTTCAAAAAGGCGTAAGAATATTTCACCCGGTTTTAGGGTTTTCCTAGAAGAAAAAAACTTACTACTGCCTCTCTGACGTCAGCCCGGGCTGATTTATGAAAGACAAATGTCATAACGGTGTAAATGTAACATATTGGCTTTGGCAGATTCCAATTTTGTGTTTTCAAAAAGACGTAAGAATTTTCACCCGGTTTTAGGGTTTTCCAAGAATGAAAAAACATATACGGCCTCTCTGATGTCAGCCCGGACTGATTTATGAATGTCAAATGTCATAACGGTGTAAATGTAACATATTGGCTTTGGCAGATTCCAATTTTGAGTTTTCAAAATGCCTTAAGAATTTTTCACCCGGTTTTAGGGTTTCCCTCGAAGAAAAAAATTATACGGCCTCTCTGATGTCAGCCCGGGCTGATTTATGAATGTCAAATGTCATAAACGGTGTAAATGTAACATATTGGGTTTGGCAGATTCGAATTTGAGTTTTCAAAAAGGCGTAAGAATTTTTCACCCGGTTTTAGGATTTTCCTAGAAGAAAAAAATTATACGGCCTCTCTGATGTCAGCCCGGGTTGATTTATGAAAGTCAAATGTCATAACGGTGTAAATGTAACATATTGGCTTTGGCAGATTTCAATTTTGAGTTTTCAAAAAGGCGTAAGAATATTTCACCCGGTTTTAGGGTTTTCCTAGAGGAAAAAAACTTATACTGCCTCTCTGACGTCAGCCCGGGCTGATTTATGAAAGACAAATGTCATAACGGTGTAAATGTAACATATTGGCTTTGGCAGATTCCAATTTTGTGTTTTCAAAAAGCCGTAAGAATTTTTCACCCGGTTTTAGGGTTTTCCAAGAATGAAAAAACATATACGGCCTCTCTGATGTCAGACCGGACTGATTTATGAATGTCAAATGTCATAACGGTGTAAATGTAACATATTGGCTTTGGCAGATTCCAATTTTGAGTTTTCAAAATGCCTTAAGAATTTTTCACCCGGTTTTAGGGTTTCCCTCGAAGAAAAAAATTATACGGCCTCTCTGATGTCAGACCGGGCTGATTTATGAATGTCAAATGTCATAACGGTGTAAATGTAACATATTGGGTTTGGCAGATTCGAATTTTGAGTTTTCAAAAAGGCGTAAGAATTTTTCACCAGGTTTTAGGATTTTCCTAGAAGAAAAAAAATTATACGGCCTCTCTGATGTCAGCCCGGGCTTATTTATGAAAGTCAAATGTCATAACGGTGTAAATGTAACATATTGGCTTTGGCAGATTTCAATTTTGAGTTTTCAAAAAGGCGTAAGAATATTTCACCCGGTTTTAGGGTTTTCTTAGAAGAAAAAAATTATACGGCGTCTCTGACGTCAGCCCGGGCTGATTTATGAAAGTCAAATGTCATAACGGTGTAAATATAACATATTGTGTAAGGACCCCAAGCCCTTAAACCTTGATTAGTGTATTAACCACTATGTGTGGTACATGCTTTCTATAAAATGTCAATCGGGAAGCTCTGATGATACTTAATCATTGCCTGTCAATAAAAGACTCATATGTTTGCCCTTTACCAACCCCTTGGTGCCACTTTTCACATTGTAAACTTTTGCAAAAATTTGGGCAGAGTCTCCCCATAAATAGAGCTATCCCAAAACAGAGTACAACACATAACAAAATTCCCGGCCAGGGAACACATAATACTCAACAGAAAGCAGTAATACAAGTAGATTCCCAGCCAGGGAAGACACCACACATATGTCAACAAAAGTGGGTTCCAACACCCACATAATACACCAATGACTCTCATATCATTCTAGCAATTCAACCTAATTGCATGCAACCTTAAATGAAAGAGAGAAAGGCTCATGCCTTTATATACAATCCATATACAAGTATAATCGTGCTCACATGCGAGCATCATGAATATGAATATGTATAAATCATCAGGTGTATATATAGGTACTCTATACGATACCGTGCTCCATCAAGCCCTGGTACCACGATCCTGGGAGTACCTCAAATCAACAGCTCGAGCTCAGCTCCATAGCCATCGATGTACCTGTCCACCTGTCCCAACAGAGACAGCCCCCAACGGGGTGAGCATACCAATACACAAAATCCCATAATCATAATAATGAAATTCATAATTTACAACAAAGGTAAATGCTAATGAATTTAAATGATACTCCCTGGATGGCAACATCCTCATCCGGGATTCCGTGTACTGTCCCTGTTCTCACAACATCAAACTCATCAAATCTCATAAATCAGTAAATCAACACATTGATTTACACATCGCATGCCTGATCCTCGAATATCAACATATAGTGATTACAAATTCATTAAACATGCAATTACAGATATCACAATATCTAATACTGATTTCACAACCTTGCTATCAATCACAGATAGCTCAAATGCCTTAGCATTTATTTTACCAATCCTTCATTATACTTAGACATCTCAAGTGTCTTATAATGAATACATGAGTCTACAAACCTAGACATCTCAAATGTCTTATAATGAATACACGATTCTACGAACTTAGACATCTCAAATGTCTTACGAAGAATACATGATTTTACAAACCTAGACATCTCAAATGTCTCATAATATAGTCATATAAACCCAGTACCCCATATATCATGCAAGAGTCATCCTACTCTAGTGTCACGCACGCTACAAGCGGCGATATCAAGATTTGGGTCATTCCTTGGCTATATCAACATATATATATAACCATACGCAAAACATTCAATGCAATCAAAAACACCTTATGCATTTCACATATATATAGTAATGCTCGTACGTCGCACGTACCTTAAATCTCCGAAGTCCGAGCCAAGCCTTGCTCGAGTTCCATGCCCCGAGGAATGATGTGCTAACACGATAAACAATTCACCATTATTTACGAACATGTAACCTATGCTCAAGCACACCCATATCCCTCACAACATTGTCAATACACGACAATTATCCTCTTAAAAGACCCGGGGCAGGGTACATGCAGGGAAGGAAATAAATGAGACAATCGAAATTTGTTCAAGAATGCCCTACAAAAATCGAACCTTAATCTCACAATTTCGAACCCAATAATTCCATAATTCATCTAAAATGTGAATTAATCAATCCATAGCATGAATAATCATCCTACATGCCAAACCCCCAAATTTGAAATCCAAATCCCTAAAATTCGAAACCCAAGCCCCTAAAATTCGAAATCCAAGAAGCATCATAATGCATCTACAACATGAATTTATCAATCCATAACAAGAATCACCACAACCCTTCCAAAACCCCCAAATTCGAACCCACTTCATGCATACAACCAAAATTTCGAACCAATCCCACCAACAACAATAATCCGAACAAATCGAACACAAAAATGGCAGGGAATTGCACGAAAATAACGAAAAAGGGGTTAGGATGATTACCCAAACGAAAATCGGAAGAAATCGGACCAAAATCGAAGAACCCTAGAAATTGGGGATCGGCGCACATCCGCAAAATCCGACTTCCACACGCGATGAAACTTCGAATTGATGGAGGGGAAAGAAGCGCCTCGCCGAGACGATGCCGTGGGTAGGTCGGACGCGCCCATCGGCGGCCGGACGGCGGCGGGCGCACCGCTTGAAGCCGCGGGGGCAGGGGCTGACGGGAGTGGCGCGCGGGGGGGGGGAGAGAAGAATAAAGGGGCTGAAATGAATTTTTGTGTAAAATTTTGGGTTTAAATGGTATTTATAGCAAAAATACCCCGAAAAATTAATAGCCCCACAAATACATCATGATTCCTTAAAAATCATCTGTTTTCAAAAACTCTCTCTCTAACTCCAAAATCCCCTACCGGTGCTCACCCAGCACCCGAGATCCCGAGACACATTAAAAACCCAACTCTTAGGTTTTACACCGTAATGTGAATACAATCTCAACCTCTGGATCCAACGATCCCAACTACCCAAATAAACGAGCCCAGAAGGCCCAACACCTCGATTAAATCCCAAATCGCCACGTAAAACCACTTTAGGGATTATTAATACTCCGGGATTAACACCTATAATCCCTGGTCATCACAATATCCCCCACTAAAAGAATTTCGTCCTCGAAATTAGCACTGGTGTATCACGTAACACCCAGGCTACACAACAACATGAAGCCATAACCTCGATTCCTGACCATATCAGAATCGTATTAATAAACGCGAGGATACTTACCTCTCATCTAACTCTGAAACAGAGCGACATACCAAAACCAACATAACACCCAAGAGGTAAAACGTACCTCGATGCGGGTCATCCCAAAAGTCAGCCTCTCATGACTGCAAATCAACCAATACTTACGACTGTAGATCGGACAGTCATCCTTCGTTCTAATACAACAGTACGAACACGTCCCGATGACACCTCAACCGTAAGAACGTTGACCTCGTGTCAAACTCTGGAGTGGAATAGACTTCCAGATCCATCATAACGTCAAAGAGCGTCAGCACAACTCAACGCTAACAGTCCAAAAGCAGTTAGTCAACTGAAACTGCAAGGATTCGAATCGCTCTTGATTCTATCGAAGATATCATCCAATGATATTTTACTATGACTTACGATGTCTAACATACATCGTTACGAAGGAAACACTAGTACAACCACGGTGTACCCATATCAAACCTGGTTTCCACTTCAAACTTCCTCCATCGAAGGAGTAGTCGCCTCATTGCAACTTAATTTGGGCAACTCACGGCCACAAATTCAAACAAAAGACATCTCACAAGATGTCCACCTCCGGATGTTCCAAGAATCACGTCCTGATCATAAATAACAACCGAGACTCCGCAGAGTTTACATTTCTTAAGGGGCATGCAATAAACCCATTGCATCCGCAACGCTTGTGTCGTCAGCGACACTCAACCAATCCGAAATCCTGCCATCCCTTGAAAATCCTCGGATTTAACAATCCAAACTTGGGAAGGCTGTCGCATAACTCGAAGGAAAACACCAATAAGGGAAATACCTTAACCCTCACAAGAAAATCCCTCCTCAAGGGAGTCAACTAACTTCACGATTATTCCTCATAAACATCGTGCCATGGAGATTCCCAATCTCAAGGTGTTCCATATCTCTCATTAGAGATTTAACCATCCCAAAAATAGCATAACTCTATGCTTAACAGAGAGGAAATCAATAACTGGCATCCGTATACTCACCGGTATACCTGCCTAAGCACTGATATCGCATGCATACTCAATGCACTCGGCTCGGGTATCTACCATATATCCCTAAGCCCCAAACACAACCGTCAATTCTGAGTCATTCCTTACTCAGTGGAGGATGAAAATCGACGATTAACAATACACGGTGTGATTCCCAAAATCAACACCACTTGTACCAACTTACCGAATCTTTCAAAGATTCCCAAATAGGTATAATACTACCTTCTTCCTCGCAAGGGAAGTGCCATCGAACTCGAGATCCACAAGTCTCGAACCATCGTTCGGAAAAACTGGATACAATAACACCCATTGTATCCCAATACACGGGTTCCTTTAGATTGAGTCAATAACAACCTGATGACTCTCTTGTTGGTACTCCAACATCCTGAGCTGTCCCAGACAAGTCTCCAAGATTAAACATAAACGTATACACGTTTCAGCGAGGCACGAACAACCTCAAATGATGTGGTGACTACTAGAGTCCACCACGATCCACATCGCATCACCTTACGATTTGCCAAACTTGGTTCCAACGAGCAGTGTAACGGCTCTAGCAAGCCCATCATGGTGCTACACACACGCGGCAGACAACCTAGTCTCTGCCTCTTTAGGTTTACCTCAAACCTACCAATAAGACGGACGTTTCCACATGGTATAACATACTATGGGAGGAAAACTCAATAGAGTAATGGGTCTTTATCCAACATTCCTCAATGCCGATACACCCTGGACAACCCAATGTCCCTATGTACTTAACATAACCTGATCCTACTCCCTTAGGACCCATCCTACACCCTCAAGGGTGGTGTGATCATGTCCACCACATGTCACATCGACAGCAAGCGAGTACTTTCCTCCATGATTACTCCTGTCGTCAAATCACATGGCCAAAAGCCATTCCAACGAGCATACCTCAAGGGTATCACCACTCGTAAAATGATCCCCCAATCGTAAGCTGCGGTACAATCACATGTACAGCGCATCCAACCATTCCTCGAGCAACCCGCTCGGTATAAGGGTCACGTCCATCGGTGTCGCACACACCACCTTGTGCTCGGTACTGGCACCCAAGGCATACCACTGAATACGTATACTCAACGCATCGATCATCGTAACGATGATGCATGTCTAATAAGACATCTCCTACACCATCGTCATCGTCATCCCGTGACGACACATGCCAACTCATGGCATCTAAAACATTGCCCACTAGTGACGATACATGTACATCAGCGTATGTCATCCACTAACATGCTAGTAAAATAGGCATAATAAACATGTATATCAATGCATGCCAGCTACAATAAAGCTAATAAAATAGCAATATCTCATACCTCATCGCTAGTGATATAGCGTCATACCTGTCTCCGTCGCTCAATAATAGTGCGTAATCAGCACCCATCGCTCGAAGGCGGCAAAATCCTGTGCTGAGTACATAGCGGCAAAATCCCTCGCTATAGAATCGACGGCATGACACCTCGTCATATAATAAGTGGCATGAAACCTCGCTATATACCTGAGTATGAATCATCGTCCCCATAGTAGCGGAAAGAGGCATCGCTATCAATACACCTGGCGGAATGAACCATCGCCAATAGATATAGCGGAATGAACCATCGCTATAAATACACCTGGCGGAATGAACCATCGCCAATCAATATAGCGGAATGAACCGTCGCTATAAATACACCTGGCGGAATGAACCATCGCCAATAAATATAGCGGAATGAACCGTCGCTATCAATACACCTGGCGGAATGAACCATCGCCAATAGATATAGCGGAATGAACCATCGCTATCAATACACCTGGCGGAATGAACCATCGCCAATAGATATAGCGGAATGAACCATCGCTATAAATACACCTGGCGGAATGAACCATCGCCAATCAATATAGCGGAATGAACCGTCGCTATAAATACACCTGGCGGAATGAACCATCGCCAATAAATATAGCGGAATGAACCATCGCTATAAACCGTGTCCTCATAGAGAAATGAATATAAATCGACACAGCGGGACACATCACCGCTATCATCCGTGTCATCACAAAGGAATGAATCATCATCCTAACAAGCGGCATCTCATCCTCGCTTCTTCATACAAGCGGTATCTCATCCTCGCTTCGTATGGCATACCCCGCCTCCATGTGCAAGCGAGCATCCCCGCCCGCTCCACATTTTAGCGGTACAAGCATAAGCTTCTTCATACAAGCGGTATATCATCCTCGCTTCGTATGGAATACCCCGCCTCCATGTGCAAGCGAGCATCCCCGCCCGCTCCACATTTTTAGCGGTCAAGCGTAAGTATAAAAATTCTCACTGTCATAAGCAGGACTCCTGGAATGTGTAATCATCATTCCTTTTTATACTCCATATTTCCTGTAACCTGCAACCATCAGGGTTAACAACAATAGCCATATACGCTATGCATCCACATTCAATTCATAATAAAAACACATTATGAGAATGTATGGTTTCACAAATAAATGTCATGATATCCTTCTTTAAATCCTTATTTCATCCTGAGCCCTTATCATTAGTACATTTTAATGCTTCTTGCTACTCCAGGAAAGCGGAATTCTTCCTCGCTTCCACTGGACTTTAGCGTTGCTACTCCATGTAAGCGGAACTCTTCATCGCTTCCAATGGACTTTAGCGTTGCTACTCCATATAAGCGGGACTCTTCATCGCTTCATATGGACTTTAGCATAAGCCATTAAAATCCTTACTAAGATAACTTTGACTCAAGACATGCATATGCAAAAACAATGCACAATAACATATATCATAACCTCAATGCACCACTTTGCATTCATCATGTGTCAACAAGACAACGTAAAATACATGTTACCTCGGAAATATCCCTTTATCTGATTTTCTTAAAACCAGCTTCCTTGGCACATAACACACGGAGTGCCAGACATCCCTATAAATGTCATCCTATCGTGTTCCACACGATTCCTGCAACCACAATGGTTAGCAATACCACTTTTCATATCATAAGAGCACATAAACAATTTGTTATGTTATACAACATTAATGCCATCATGCATAAATATGTGCTATCAATAACTTCCTAGGCCCTTAACAGCCCCAATGAGCAACCACTGCTCTGATACCACTAATGTAAGGACCCCAAGCCCTTAAACCTTGATTAGTGTATTAACCACTATGTGTGGTACATGCTTTCTATAAAATGTCAATCGGGAAGCTCTGATGATACTTAATCATTGCCTGTCAATAAAAGACTCATATGTTTGCCCTTTACCAACCCCTTGGTGCCACTTTTCACATTGTAAACTTTTGCAAAAATTTGGGCAGAGTCTCCCCATAAATAGAGCTATCCCAAAACAGAGTACAACACATAACAAAATTCCCGGCCAGGGAACACATAATACTCAACAGAAAGCAGTAATACAAGTAGATTCCCAGCCAGGGAAGACACCACACATATGTCAACAAAAGTGGGTTCCAACACCCACATAATACACCAATGACTCTCATATCATTCTAGCAATTCAACCTAATTGCATGCAACCTTAAATGAAAGAGAGAAAGGCTCATGCCTTTATATACAATCCATATACAAGTATAATCGTGCTCACATGCGAGCATCATGAATATGAATATGTATAAATCATCAGGTGTATATATAGGTACTCTATACGATACCGTGCTCCATCAAGCCCTGGTACCACGATCCTGGGAGTACCTCAAATCAACAGCTCGAGCTCAGCTCCATAGCCATCGATGTACCTGTCCACCTGTCCCAACAGAGACAGCCCCCAACGGGGTGAGCATACCAATACACAAAATCCCATAATCATAATAATGAAATTCATAATTTACAACAAAGGTAAATGCTAATGAATTTAAATGATACTCCCTGGATGGCAACATCCTCATCCGGGATTCCGTGTACTGTCCCTGTTCTCACAACATCAAACTCATCAAATCTCATAAATCAGTAAATCAACACATTGATTTACACATCGCATGCCTGATCCTCGAATATCAACATATAGTGATTACAAATTCATTAAACATGCAATTACAGATATCACAATATCTAATACTGATTTCACAACCTTGCTATCAATCACAGATAGCTCAAATGCCTTAGCATTTATTTTACCAATCCTTCATTATACTTAGACATCTCAAGTGTCTTATAATGAATACATGAGTCTACAAACCTAGACATCTCAAATGTCTTATAATGAATACACGATTCTACGAACTTAGACATCTCAAATGTCTTACGAAGAATACATGATTTTACAAACCTAGACATCTCAAATGTCTCATAATATAGTCATATAAACCCAGTACCCCATATATCATGCAAGAGTCATCCTACTCTAGTGTCACGCACGCTACAAGCGGCGATATCAAGATTTGGGTCATTCCTTGGCTATATCAACATATATATATAACCATACGCAAAACATTCAATGCAATCAAAAACACCTTATGCATTTCACATATATATAGTAATGCTCGTACGTCGCACGTACCTTAAATCTCCGAAGTCCGAGCCAAGCCTTGCTCGAGTTCCATGCCCCGAGGAATGATGTGCTAACACGATAAACAATTCACCATTATTTACGAACATGTAACCTATGCTCAAGCACACCCATATCCCTCACAACATTGTCAATACACGACAATTATCCTCTTAAAAGACCCGGGGCAGGGTACATGCAGGGAAGGAAATAAATGAGACAATCGAAATTTGTTCAAGAATGCCCTACAAAAATCGAACCTTAATCTCACAATTTCGAACCCAATAATTCCATAATTCATCTAAAATGTGAATTAATCAATCCATAGCATGAATAATCATCCTACATGCCAAACCCCCAAATTTGAAATCCAAATCCCTAAAATTCGAAACCCAAGCCCCTAAAATTCGAAATCCAAGAAGCATCATAATGCATCTACAACATGAATTTATCAATCCATAACAAGAATCACCACAACCCTTCCAAAACCCCCAAATTCGAACCCACTTCATGCATACAACCAAAATTTCGAACCAATCCCACCAACAACAATAATCCGAACAAATCGAACACAAAATGGCAGGGAATTGCACGAAAATAACGAAAAAGGGGTTAGGATGATTACCCAAACGAAAATCGGAAGAAATCGGACCAAAATCGAAGAACCCTAGAAATTGGGGATCGGCGCACATCCGCAAAATCCGACTTCCACACGCGATGAAACTTCGAATTGATGGAGGGGAAAGAAGCGCCTCGCCGAGACGATGCCGTGGGTAGGTCGGACGCGCCCATCGGCGGCCGGACGGCGGCGGGCGCACCGCTTGAAGCCGCGGGGGCAGGGGCTGACGGGAGTGGCGCGCGGGGGGGGGGAGAGAAGAATAAAGGGGCTGAAATGAATTTTTGTGTAAAATTTTGGGTTTAAATGGTATTTATAGCAAAAATACCCCGAAAAATTAATAGCCCCACAAATACATCATGATTCCTTAAAAATCATCTGTTTTCAAAAACTCTCTCTCTAACTCCAAAATCCCCTACCGGTGCTCACCCAGCACCGAGATCCCGAGACACATTAAAAACCCAACTCTTAGGTTTTACACCGTAATGTGAATACAATCTCAACCTCTGGATCCAACGATCCCAACTACCCAAATAAACGAGCCCAGAAGGCCCAACACCTCGATTAAATCCCAAATCGCCACGTAAAACCACTTTAGGGATTATTAATACTCCGGGATTAACACCTATAATCCCTGGTCATCACATATTGGCTTTGGCAGATTCCAATTTTGAGTTTTCAAAATGCCTTAAGAAATTTTCACCCGGTTTTAGGGTTTTCCTAGAAGAAACAAAATTATACGGCCTCTCTGATGTCAGCCCGGGTTGATTTATGAAAGTCAAATGTCATAACGGTGTAAATGTAACATATTGGCTTTGGCAGATTCCAATTTTGAGTTTTCAAAAAGCCGTAAGAATTTTTCACCCGGTTTTCGGGTTTTCCTAGAAGGAAAAAACATATACGGCCTCTCTGATGTCAGCACGGACTGATTTATGAATGTCAAATGTCATAACGGTGTAAATGTAACATATTGGCTTTGGTAGATTCCAATTTTGAGTTTTAAAAATGCCTTAAGAATTTTTCACCCGGTTTTAGAGTTTCCCTCGAAGAAAAATATTATACGCCTCTCTGATGTCAGCCCGGGCTGATTATGAATGTCAAATGTCATAACGGTGTAAATTAACATATTGGCTTTGGCAGATTCCAATTTTGAGTTTTCAAAAAGGCGTAAGAATTTTTCACCCGGTTTTAGGATTTTCCTAGAAGAAAAAAATTATACGGCCTCTCTGATGTCAGCCCGGGTTGATTTATCAAAGTCAAATGTCATTACGGTGTAAATGTAACATATTGGGCTTTGGCAGATTCAATTTTGAGTTTTCAAAAAGGCGTAAGAATATTTCAACCCGGTTTAGGGTTTTCCTAGAAGAAAAAAAATTATACGCCTCTCTGACGTCAGCCCGGGCTGATTTATGAAAGTCAAATGTCATAACGGTGTAAATGTAACATATTGGCTTTGGCAGATTCCAATTTTGAGTTTTCAAAAAGGCGTAAGAATATTTCACCCGGTTTTAGGGTTTTCCTAGAAGAAAAAAAACTTATACTGCCCTCTCTGACGTCAGCCCGGGCTGATTTATGAAAGACAAATGTCATAGACGGTGTAAATGTAACATATTGGCTTTGGCAGATTCCAATTTTGTGTTTTCAAAAAGCCGTAGAATTTTTCACCCGGTTTTAGGGTTTTCCAAGAATGAAAAAACATATACGGCCTCTCTGATGTCAGCCCGGACTGATTTATGAATGTCAAATGTCATAACGGTGTAAATGTAACATATTGGCTTTGGCAGATTCCAATTTTGAGTTTTCAAAATGCCTTAAGAATTTTTCACCCGGTTTTAGGGTTTCCCTCGAAGAAAAAAATTATACGGCCTCTCTGATGTCAGCCCGGGCTGATTTATGAATGTCAAATGTCAAAACGGTGTAAATGTAACATATTGGGTTTGGCAGATTCGAATTTTGAGTTTTCAAAAAGGCGTAAGAATTTTTCACCCGGTTTTAGGATTTTCCTAGAAGAAAAAAATTATACGGCCTCTCTGATGTCAGCCCGGGTTGATTTATGAAAGTCAAATGTCCATAACGGTGTAAATGTAACATATTGGCTTTGGCAGATTTCAATTTTGAGTTTTCAAAAAGGCGTAAGAATATTTCACCCGGTTTTAGGGTTTTCCTAGAGGAAAAAACTTATACTGCCTCTCTGACGTCAGCCCGGGCTGATTTATGAAAGTCAAATGTCATAACGGTGTAAATGTAACATATTGGCTTTGGCAGATTCCAATTTTGAGTTTTCAAAAAGCCGTAAGAATTTTTCACCCGGTTTTAGGGTTTTCCTAGAAGAAAAAAAATTATACGGCCTCTCTGATGTCAGCCCGGGCTGATTTATGAAAGTCAAATGTCATAACGGTGTAAATGTAACATATTGGCTTTGGCAGATTCCAATTTTGAGTTTTCAAAATGCGTAAGAATTTTTCACCCGGTTTTAGGGTTTTCCTAGAAGAAAAAAATTATACGGCCTCTCTGATGTCAGCCCGGGCTGATTTATGAAAGTCAAATGTCATAACGGTGTAAATGTAACATATTGGCTTTGGCAGATTCCAATTTTGAGTTTTCAAAAAGCCGTAAGAATTTTTCACCCGGTTTTAGGGTTTTCCTAGAAGAAAAAAAATTATACGGCCTCTCTGATGTCAGCCCGGGCTGATTTATGAAAGTCAAATGTCATAACGGTGTAAATGTAACATATTGGCTTTGGCAGATTTCAATTTTGAAGTTTTCAAAAGGCGTAAGAATATTTAACAAAAACCCGGTTTTAGGTTTTTCTTAGAAGAAAAAAATTATACGGCGTCTCTGACGTCAGCCCGGGCTGATTTATGAAAGTCAAATGTCATAACGGTGTAAATATAACATATTGGCTTTGGCAGATTCCAATTTGAGTTTCAAAATGCCTTAAGAAATTTTCACACACCGGTTTTAGGTTTTCCTAGAAGAAACAAAATTATACGGCCTCTCTGATGTCAGCCCGGGTTGATTTATGAAAGTCAAATGTCATAACGGTGTAAATGTAACAATTGGCTTTTGGCAGATTCCAATTTTGAGTTTTCAAAAAGCCGTAAGAATTTTTCACCCGGTTTTCGGGTTTTCCTAGAAGGAAAAAACATAGTACGGCCTCTCTGATGTCAGCACGGACTGATTTATGATGTCAATGTCATAACGGTGTAAATGTAACATATTGGCTTTGGCAGATTCCAATTTTGAGTTTTCAAAATGCCGTAAGAATTTTTCACCCGGTTTTAGGGTTTTCCTAGAAGAAAAAAATTATACGGCCTCTCTGATGTCAGCCCGGGCTGATTTATGAAAGTCAAATGTCATAACGGTGTAAATGTAACATATTGGCTTTGGCAGATTCCAATTTTGAGTTTTCAAAAAGGCGTAAGAATTTTTCACCCGGTTTTAGGGTTTTCCTAGAAGAAAAAAATTATACGGCCTCTCTGATGTCAGCCCGGGCTGATTTATGAAAGTCAAATGTCATAACGGTGTAAATGTAACATATTGGCTTTGGCAGATTCCAATTTTGAGTTTTCAAAAGGCGTAAGAATTTTTCACCCGGTTTTAGGGTTTTCCTAGAAGAAAAAAAATTATACGGCCTCTCTGATGTCAGCCCGGGCTGATTTATGAAAGTCAAATGTCATAACGGTGTAAATGTAACATATTGGCTTTGGCAGATTCCAATTTGAGTTTTCAAAAAGGCGTAAGAATATTTCACCCGGTTTTAGGGTTTTCCTAGAAGAAAAAAAACTTATACTGCCTCTCTGACGTCAGCCCGGGCTGATTTATGAAGACAAATGTCATAACGGTGTAAATGTAACATATTGGCTTTGGCAGATTCCAATTTGTGTTTTCAAAAAGCCGTAAGAATATTTTCACCCCGGTTTTAGGGTTTTCCAGAATGAAAAAACATATACGCCTCTCTGATGTCAGCCCGGACTGATTTATGAATGATCAAATGTCATAACGGTGTAAATGTAACATATTGGCTTTGGCAGATTCCAATTTTGAGTTTTCAAAATGCCTTAAGAATTTTTCACCCGGTTTTAGGGTTTTCCCTCGAAGAAAAAAATTATACGGCCTCTCTGATGTCAGCCCGGGTTGATTTATGAAATGTCAAATGTCATAACGGTGTAAATGTAACATATTGGCTTTGGCAGATTTCAATTTTGAGTTTTCAAAAAGCGTAAGAATATTTCACCCGGTTTTTTAGGGTTTTCCTAGAGGAAAAAAAACTTATACTTAACTAATCTGCCTCTCTGACCGTCAGCCCGGGCTGATTTATGAAAAGACAAATGGGTCATAACGGTGTAAATGTAACATATTGGGCTTTGGCAGATTCCAATTGTTGTGTTGTTCAAAAGCCGTAAGAATTTTTCAAACCCCGGTTTTAGGGTTTTCCAAGAATGAAAAAACATATACGGCCTCTCTGATGTCAGACCGGACTGATTTATGAAAGTCAAATGTCATAAAGGTGTAAATGTAACAGTATTGGCTTTGGCAGATTCCAATTTTGAGTTTTCAAAAATGCCTTAAGAATTTTTCACACCCGGTTTTAGGGTTTCCCTCGAAGAAAAAAATTATACGGCCTCTCTGATGTCAGACCGGGCTTGATTTATGAATGTCAAATGTCATAACGGTGTAAATGTAACATATTGGGTTTGGCAGATTCGAATTTTGAGTTTTCAAAAAAAGGCGTAAGAATTTTTCACCCGGTTTTAGGGTTTTCCTAGAAGAAAAAAATTATACGGCCTCTCTGATGTCAGCCCGGGCTGATTTATGAAAGTCAAATGTCATAACGGTGTAAATGTAACATATTGGCTTTGGCAGATTCCAATTTTGAGTTTTCAAAAAGCCGTAAGAATTTTTCACCCGGTTTTAGGGTTTTCCTAGAAGAAAAAAATTATACGGCCTCTCTGATGTCAGCCCGGGCTGATTTATGAAAGTCAAATGTCATAACGGTGTAAATGTAACATATTGGCTTTGGCAGATTCCAATTTTGAGTTTTCAAAATGCCGTAAGAATTTTTCACCCGGTTTTAGGGTTTTCCTAGAAGAAAAAAAATTATACGGCCTCTCTGATGTCAGCCCGGGCTGATTTATGAAAGTCAAATGTCATAACGGTGTAAATGTAACATATTGGCTTTGGCAGATTCCAATTTTGAGTTTTCAAAAAGCCGTAAGAATTTTTCACCCGGTTTTAGGGTTTTCCTAGAAGAAAAAAAATTATACGGCCTCTCTGATGTCAGCCCGGGCTGATTTATGAAAGTCAAATGTCATAACGGTGTAAATGTAACATATTGGCTTTGGCAGATTCCAATTTTGAGTTTTCAAAATGCCGTAAGAATTTTTCACCCGGTTTTAGGGTTTTCCTAGAAGAAAAAAATTATACGGCCTCTCTGATGTCAGCCCGGGCTGATTTATGAAAGTCAAATGTCATAACGGTGTAAATGTAACATATTGGCTTTGGCAGATTCCAATTTTGAGTTTTCAAAAAGCCGTAAGAATTTTTCACCCGGTTTTAGGGTTTTCCTAGAAGAAAAAAAATTATACGGCCTCTCTGATGTCAGCCCGGGCTGATTTATGAAAGTCAAATGTCATAACGGTGTAAATGTAACATATTGGCTTTGGCAGATTCCAATTTTGAGTTTTCAAAAAGGCGTAAGAATTTTTCACCCGGTTTTAGGGTTTTCCTAGAAGAAAAAAAATTATACGGCCTCTCTGATGTCAGCCCGGGCTGATTTATGAAAGTCAAATGTCATAACGGTGTAAATGTAACATATTGGCTTTGGCAGATTCCAATTTTGAGTTTTCAAAAAGCGTAAGAATTTTTCACCGGTTTTAGGGTTTTCCTAGAAGAAAAAAAATTATACGGCCTCTCTGATGTCAGCCCGGGCTGATTTATGAAAG
Source organism: Haberlea rhodopensis (assembly GCA_907163345.1). Lineage (NCBI taxonomy): Eukaryota > Viridiplantae > Streptophyta > Magnoliopsida > Lamiales > Gesneriaceae > Haberlea > Haberlea rhodopensis. The sequence goes on along the minus strand of CAJQUN010001227.1, from coordinate 71,786 downwards.
TCAAATGTCATAACGGTGTAAATGTAACATATTGGCTTTGGCAGATTCCAATTTTGAGTTTTCAAAAAGCCGTAAGAATTTTTCACCCGGTTTTAGGGTTTTCCTAGAAGAAAAAAAATTATACGGCCTCTCTGATGTCAGCCCGGGCTGATTTATGAAAGTCAAATGTCATAACGGTGTAAATGTAACATATTGGCTTTGGCAGATTCCAATTTTGAGTTTTCAAAATGCCGTAAGAATTTTTCACCCGGTTTTAGGGTTTTCCTAGAAGAAAAAAATTATACGGCCTCTCTGATGTCAGCCCGGGCTGATTTATGAAAGTCAAATGTCATAACGGTGTAAATGTAACATATTGGCTTTGGCAGATTCCAATTTTGAGTTTTCAAAAAGCCGTAAGAATTTTTCACCCGGTTTTAGGGTTTTCCTAGAAGAAAAAAATTATACGGCCTCTCTGATGTCAGCCCGGGCTGATTTATGAAAGTCAAATGTCATAACGGTGTAAATGTAACATATTGGCTTTGGCAGATTCCAATTTTGAGTTTTCAAAAGGCGTAAGAATTTTTCACCCGGTTTTAGGGTTTTCCTAGAAGAAAAAAAATTATACGGCCTCTCTGATGTCAGCCCGGGCTGATTTATGAAAGTCAAATGTCATAACGGTGTAAATGTAACATATTGGCTTTGGCAGATTCCAATTTTGAGTTTTCAAAATGCCGTAAGAATTTTTCACCCGGTTTTAGGGTTTTCCTAGAAGAAAAAAAATTATACGGCCTCTCTGATGTCAGCCCGGGCTGATTTATGAAAGTCAAATGTCATAACGGTGTAAATGTAACATATTGGCTTTGGCAGATTCCAATTTTGAGTTTTCAAAAGCCGTAAGAATTTTTCACCGGTTTTAGGGTTTTCCTAGAAGAAAAAAAATTATACGGCCTCTCTGATGTCAGCCCGGGCTGATTTATGAAAGTCAAATGTCATAACGGTGTAAATGTAACATATTGGCTTTGGCAGATTCCAATTTTGAGTTTTCAAAAGCCGTAAGAATTTTTCACCCGGTTTTAGGGTTTTCCTAGAAGAAAAAAAATTATACGGCCTCTCTGATGTCAGCCCGGGCTGATTTATGAAAGTCAAATGTCATAACGGTGTAAATGTAACATATTGGCTTTGGCAGATTCCAATTTTGAGTTTTCAAAATGCCGTAAGAATTTTTCACCCGGTTTTAGGGTTTTCCTAGAAGAAAAAAATTATACGGCCTCTCTGATGTCAGCCCGGGCTGATTTATGAAAGTCAAATGTCATAACGGTGTAAATGTAACATATTGGCTTTGGCAGATTCCAATTTTGAGTTTTCAAAAGCCGTAAGAATTTTTCACTCGGTTTTAGGGTTTTCCTAGAAGAAAAAAAATTATACGGCCTCTCTGATGTCAGCCCGGGCTGATTTATGAAAGTCAAATGTCATAACGGTGTAAATGTAACATATTGGCTTTGGCAGATTCCAATTTTGAGTTTTCAAAAGCCGTAAGAATTTTTCACCCGGTTTTAGGGTTTTCCTAGAAGAAAAAAAATTATACGGCCTCTCTGATGTCAGCCCGGGCTGATTTATGAAAGTCAAATGTCATAACGGTGTAAATGTAACATATTGGCTTTGGCAGATTCCAATTTTGAGTTTTCAAAATGCCGTAAGAATTTTTCACCCGGTTTTAGGGTTTTCCTAGAAGAAAAAAAATTATACGGCCTCTCTGATGTCAGCCCGGGCTGATTTATGAAAGTCAAATGTCATAACGGTGTAAATGTAACATATTGGCTTTGGCAGATTCCAATTTTGAGTTTTCAAAAGCCGTAAGAATTTTTCACCCGGTTTTAGGGTTTTCCTAGAAGAAAAAAATTATACGGCCTCTCTGATGTCAGCCCGGGCTGATTTATGAAAGTCAAATGTCATAACGGTGTAAATGTAACATATTGGCTTTGGCAGATTCCAATTTTGAGTTTTCAAAATGCCGTAAGAATTTTTCACCCGGTTTTAGGGTTTTCCTAGAAGAAAAAAAATTATACGGCCTCTCTGATGTCAGCCCGGGCTGATTTATGAAAGTCAAATGTCATAACGGTGTAAATGTAACATATTGGCTTTGGCAGATTCCAATTTTGAGTTTTCAAAATGCCGTAAGAATTTTTCACCGGTTTTAGGGTTTTCCTAGAAGAAAAAAAATTATACGGCCTCTCTGATGTCAGCCCGGGCTGATTTATGAAAGTCAAATGTCATAACGGTGTAAATGTAACATATTGGCTTTGGCAGATTCCAATTTTGAGTTTTCAAAAAGCCGTAAGAATTTTTCACCCGGTTTTAGGGTTTTCCTAGAAGAAAAAAAATTATACGGCCTCTCTGATGTCAGCCCGGGCTGATTTATGAAAGTCAAATGTCATAACGGTGTAAATGTAACATATTGGCTTTGGCAGATTCCAATTTTGAGTTTTCAAAATGCCGTAAGAATTTTTCACCCGGTTTTAGGGTTTTCCTAGAAGAAAAAAAATTATACGGCCTCTCTGATGTCAGCCCGGGCTGATTTATGAAAGTCAAATGTCATAACGGTGTAAATGTAACATATTGGCTTTGGCAGATTCCAATTTTGAGTTTTCAAAATGCCGTAAGAATTTTTCACCCGGTTTTAGGGTTTTCCTAGAAGAAAAAAATTATACGGCCTCTCTGATGTCAGCCCGGGCTGATTTATGAAAGTCAAATGTCATAACGGTGTAAATGTAACATATTGGCTTTGGCAGATTCCAATTTTGAGTTTTCAAAATGCCGTAAGAATTTTTCACCCGGTTTTAGGGTTTTCCTAGAAGAAAAAAATTATACGGCCTCTCTGATGTCAGCCCGGGCTGATTTATGAAAGTCAAATGTCATAACGGTGTAAATGTAACATATTGGCTTTGGCAGATTCCAATTTTGAGTTTTCAAAAGCCGTAAGAATTTTTCACCCGGTTTTAGGGTTTTCCTAGAAGAAAAAAATTATACGGCCTCTCTGATGTCAGCCCGGGCTGATTTATGAAAGTCAAATGTCATAACGGTGTAAATGTAACATATTGGCTTTGGCAGATTCCAATTTTGAGTTTTCAAAAGCCGTAAGAATTTTTCCCGGTTTTAGGGTTTTCCTAGAAGAAAAAAAATTATACGGCCTCTCTGATGTCAGCCCGGGCTGATTTATGAAAGTCAAATGTCATAACGGTGTAAATGTAACATATTGGCTTTGGCAGATTCCAATTTTGAGTTTTCAAAAAGCCGTAAGAATTTTTCACCCGGTTTTAGGGTTTTCCTAGAAGAAAAAAAATTATACGGCCTCTCTGATGTCAGCCCGGGCTGATTTATGAAAGTCAAATGTCATAACGGTGTAAATGTAACATATTGGCTTTGGCAGATTCCAATTTTGAGTTTTCAAAATGCCGTAAGAATTTTTCACCCGGTTTTAGGGTTTTCCTAGAAGAAAAAAATTATACGGCCTCTCTGATGTCAGCCCGGGCTGATTTATGAAAGTCAAATGTCATAACGGTGTAAATGTAACATATTGGCTTTGGCAGATTCCAATTTTGAGTTTTCAAAATGCCGTAAGAATTTTTCACCCGGTTTTAGGGTTTTCCTAGAAGAAAAAAATTATACGGCCTCTCTGATGTCAGCCCGGGCTGATTTATGAAAGTCAAATGTCATAACGGTGTAAATGTAACATATTGGCTTTGGCAGATTCCAATTTTGAGTTTTCAAAAAGCCGTAAGAATTTTTCACCCGGTTTTAGGGTTTTCCTAGAAGAAAAAAATTATACGGCCTCTCTGATGTCAGCCCGGGCTGATTTATGAAAGTCAAATGTCATAACGGTGTAAATGTAACATATTGGCTTTGGCAGATTCCAATTTTGAGTTTTCAAAATGCCGTAAGAATTTTTCACCCGGTTTTAGGGTTTTCCTAGAAGAAAAAAAATTATACGGCCTCTCTGATGTCAGCCCGGGCTGATTTATGAAAGTCAAATGTCATAACGGTGTAAATGTAACATATTGGCTTTGGCAGATTCCAATTTTGAGTTTTCAAAAGGCGTAAGAATTTTTCACCCGGTTTTAGGGTTTTCCTAGAAGAAAAAAAATTATACGGCCTCTCTGATGTCAGCCCGGGCTGATTTATGAAAGTCAAATGTCATAACGGTGTAAATGTAACATATTGGCTTTGGCAGATTCCAATTTTGAGTTTTCAAAAAGCCGTAAGAATTTTTCACCGGTTTTAGGGTTTTCCTAGAAAAAAAAATTATACGGCCTCTCTGATGTCAGCCCGGGCTGATTTATGAAAGTCAAATGTCATAACGGTGTAAATGTAACATATTGGCTTTGGCAGATTCCAATTTTGAGTTTTCAAAAAGCCGTAAGAATTTTTCACCCGGTTTTAGGGTTTTCCTAGAAGAAAAAAAATTATACGGCCTCTCTGATGTCAGCCCGGGCTGATTTATGAAAGTCAAATGTCATAACGGTGTAAATGTAACATATTGGCTTTGGCAGATTCCAATTTTGAGTTTTCAAAAAGGCGTAAGAATTTTTCACCGGTTTTAGGGTTTTCCTAGAAGAAAAAAATATCTGATGTCAGCCCGGGCTGATTTATGAAAGTCAAATGTCATAACGGTGTAAATGTAACATATTGGCTTTGGCAGATTCCAATTTTGAGTTTTCAAAAAGCCGTAAGAATTTTTCACCCGGTTTTAGGGTTTTCCTAGAAGAAAAAAATTATACGGCCTCTCTGATGTCAGCCCGGGCTGATTTATGAAAGTCAAATGTCATAACGGTGTAAATGTAACATATTGGCTTTGGCAGATTCCAATTTTGAGTTTTCAAAAGCGTAAGAATTTTTCACCCGGTTTTAGGGTTTTCCTAGAAGAAAAAAATTATACGGCCTCTCTGATGTCAGCCCGGGCTGATTTATGAAAGTCAAATGTCATAACGGTGTAAATGTAACATATTGGCTTTGGCAGATTCCAATTTTGAGTTTTCAAAAAGCCGTAAGAATTTTTCACCCGGTTTTAGGGTTTTCCTAGAAGAAAAAAATTATACGGCCTCTCTGATGTCAGCCCGGGCTGATTTATGAAAGTCAAATGTCATAACGGTGTAAATGTAACATATTGGCTTTGGCAGATTCCAATTTTGAGTTTTCAAAATGCCGTAAGAATTTTTCACCCGGTTTTAGGGTTTTCCTAGAAGAAAAAAATTATACGGCCTCTCTGATGTCAGCCCGGGCTGATTTATGAAAGTCAAATGTCATAACGGTGTAAATGTAACATATTGGCTTTGGCAGATTCCAATTTTGAGTTTTCAAAAAGCCGTAAGAATTTTTCACCCGGTTTTAGGGTTTTCCTAGAAGAAAAAAAATTATACGGCCTCTCTGATGTCAGCCCGGGCTGATTTATGAAAGTCAAATGTCATAACGGTGTAAATGTAACATATTGGCTTTGGCAGATTCCAATTTTGAGTTTTCAAAAAGCCGTAAGAATTTTTCACCCGGTTTTAGGGTTTTCCTAGAAGAAAAAAAATTATACGGCCTCTCTGATGTCAGCCCGGGCTGATTTATGAAAGTCAAATGTCATAACGGTGTAAATGTAACATATTGGCTTTGGCAGATTCCAATTTTGAGTTTTCAAAAGCCGTAAGAATTTTTCACCCGGTTTTAGGGTTTTCCTAGAAGAAAAAAAATTATACGGCCTCTCTGATGTCAGCCCGGGCTGATTTATGAAAGTCAAATGTCATAACGGTGTAAATGTAACATATTGGCTTTGGCAGATTCCAATTTTGAGTTTTCAAAAAGCCGTAAGAATTTTTCACCCGGTTTTAGGGTTTTCCTAGAAGAAAAAAAATTATACGGCCTCTCTGATGTCAGCCCGGGCTGATTTATGAAAGTCAAATGTCATAACGGTGTAAATGTAACATATTGGCTTTGGCAGATTCCAATTTTGAGTTTTCAAAAAGCCGTAAGAATTTTTCACCGGTTTTAGGGTTTTCCTAGAAGAAAAAAAATTATACGGCCTCTCTGATGTCAGCCCGGGCTGATTTATGAAAGTCAAATGTCATAACGGTGTAAATGTAACATATTGGCTTTGGCAGATTCCAATTTTGAGTTTTCAAAAAGGCGTAAGAATTTTTCACCCGGTTTTAGGGTTTTCCTAGAAGAAAAAAATTATACGGCCTCTCTGATGTCAGCCCGGGCTGATTTATGAAAGTCAAATGTCATAACGGTGTAAATGTAACATATTGGCTTTGGCAGATTCCAATTTTGAGTTTTCAAAAGCCGTAAGAATTTTTCACCCGGTTTTAGGGTTTTCCTAGAAGAAAAAAATTATACGGCCTCTCTGATGTCAGCCCGGGCTGATTTATGAAAGTCAAATGTCATAACGGTGTAAATGTAACATATTGGCTTTGGCAGATTCCAATTTTGAGTTTTCAAAAAGCCGTAAGAATTTTTCACCCGGTTTTAGGGTTTTCCTAGAAGAAAAAAATTATACGGCCTCTCTGATGTCAGCCCGGGCTGATTTATGAAAGTCAAATGTCATAACGGTGTAAATGTAACATATTGGCTTTGGCAGATTCCAATTTTGAGTTTTCAAAATGCCGTAAGAATTTTTCACCCGGTTTTAGGGTTTTCCTAGAAGAAAAAAAATTATACGGCCTCTCTGATGTCAGCCCGGGCTGATTTATGAAAGTCAAATGTCATAACGGTGTAAATGTAACATATTGGCTTTGGCAGATTCCAATTTTGAGTTTTCAAAAAGCCGTAAGAATTTTTCACCCGGTTTTAGGGTTTTCCTAGAAGAAAAAAAATTATACGGCCTCTCTGATGTCAGCCCGGGCTGATTTATGAAAGTCAAATGTCATAACGGTGTAAATGTAACATATTGGCTTTGGCAGATTCCAATTTTGAGTTTTCAAAAAGCCGTAAGAATTTTTCACTCGGTTTTAGGGTTTTCCTAGAAGAAAAAAAATTATACGGCCTCTCTGATGTCAGCCCGGGCTGATTTATGAAAGTCAAATGTCATAACGGTGTAAATGTAACATATTGGCTTTGGCAGATTCCAATTTTGAGTTTTCAAAAAGCCGTAAGAATTTTTCACCCGGTTTTAGGGTTTTCCTAGAAGAAAAAAATTATACGGCCTCTCTGATGTCAGCCCGGGCTGATTTATGAAAGTCAAATGTCATAACGGTGTAAATGTAACATATTGGCTTTGGCAGATTCCAATTTTGAGTTTTCAAAAGCGTAAGAATTTTTCACCCGGTTTTAGGGTTTTCCTAGAAGAAAAAAATTATACGGCCTCTCTGATGTCAGCCCGGGCTGATTTATGAAAGTCAAATGTCATAACGGTGTAAATGTAACATATTGGCTTTGGCAGATTCCAATTTTGAGTTTTCAAAATGCCGTAAGAATTTTTCACCCGGTTTTAGGGTTTTCCTAGAAGAAAAAAATTATACGGCCTCTCTGATGTCAGCCCGGGCTGATTTATGAAAGTCAAATGTCATAACGGTGTAAATGTAACATATTGGCTTTGGCAGATTCCAATTTTGAGTTTTCAAAAAGCCGTAAGAATTTTTCACCCGGTTTTAGGGTTTTCCTAGAAGAAAAAAATTATACGGCCTCTCTGATGTCAGCCCGGGCTGATTTATGAAAGTCAAATGTCATAACGGTGTAAATGTAACATATTGGCTTTGGCAGATTCCAATTTTGAGTTTTCAAAAGCCGTAAGAATTTTTCACGGTTTTAGGGTTTTCCTAGAAGAAAAAAATTATACGGCCTCTCTGATGTCAGCCCGGGCTGATTTATGAAAGTCAAATGTCATAACGGTGTAAATGTAACATATTGGCTTTGGCAGATTCCAATTTTGAGTTTTCAAAAAAGCGTAAGAATTTTTCACCCGGTTTTAGGGTTTTCCTAGAAAAAAAATTATACGGCCTCTCTGATGTCAGCCCGGGCTGATTTATGAAAGTCAAATGTCATAACGGTGTAAATGTAACATATTGGCTTTGGCAGATTCCAATTTTGAGTTTTCAAAAGCCGTTTTAGGGTTTTCCTAGAAAAAAAAATTATACGGCCTCTCTGATGTCAGCCCGGGCTGATTTATGAAAGTCAAATGTCATAACGGTGTAAATGTAACATATTGGCTTTGGCAGATTCCAATTTTGAGTTTTCAAAAAGCCGTAAGAATTTTTCACCCGGTTTTAGGGTTTTCCTAGAAGAAAAAAATTATACGGCCTCTCTGATGTCAGCCCGGGCTGATTTATGAAAGTCAAATGTCATAACGGTGTAAATGTAACATATTGGCTTTGGCAGATTCCAATTTTGAGTTTTCAAAATGCCGTAAGAATTTTTCACCCGGTTTTAGGGTTTTCCTAGAAGAAAAAAATTATACGGCCTCTCTGATGTCAGCCCGGGCTGATTTATGAAAGTCAAATGTCATAACGGTGTAAATGTAACATATTGGCTTTGGCAGATTCCAATTTTGAGTTTTCAAAAAGCCGTAAGAATTTTTCACTCCGTTTTAGGGTTTTCCTAGAAGAAAAAAATTATACGGCCTCTCTGATGTCAGCCCGGGCTGATTTATGAAAGTCAAATGTCATAACGGTGTAAATGTAACATATTGGCTTTGGCAGATTCCAATTTTGAGTTTTCAAAATGCCGTAAGAATTTTTCACCCGGTTTTAGGGTTTTCCTAGAAGAAAAAAAATTATACGGCCTCTCTGATGTCAGCCCGGGCTGATTTATGAAAGTCAAATGTCATAACGGTGTAAATGTAACATATTGGCTTTGGCAGATTCCAATTTTGAGTTTTCAAAATGCCGTAAGAATTTTTCACCCGGTTTTAGGGTTTTCCTAGAAGAAAAAAAATTATACGGCCTCTCTGATGTCAGCCCGGGCTGATTTATGAAAGTCAAATGTCATAACGGTGTAAATGTAACATATTGGGACCCAATTCTGATAAGTGTTATTTGTGGGGTATCCTAAGGAAACGAAAGGATACTATTTCTACTATCCCACCGAGAACAAAGTAGTTGTTGCTCGGACTGGTGTATTTCTTGAAAGAGAATTTATCTCTAGAAAAACCAGTGGGAGAAAAATAGAACTTAGTGAAGTTCAACCACAAGAAAACACTGAACCTGAGATTGAGATGGAAACAGAGCAGGCACCACAAACTGTTGTGGAAGAAGTACCTGCTCAAGAGACACAAGCCAAGCGTAGGTCTGTAAGAGAACACCGGGAGCCACAGAGATATGGATTTCTTGTGACTCAACAAGGTGACTTACTACTTATTGATGAGGATGAGCCGTCATCTTATCAACAAGCTATAATGGGCAATGATTCTGAGAAATGGCAAGAGGCCATGAAATCTGAGATGGAATCCATGTATGCAAACCAAGTATGGACTTTGGTTGATCCACCTGAAGGGGTACGACCCATAGGGTGCAAATGGATTTTCAAGAAAAAGACCGATATGGATGGTAACGGACAAACCTATAAAGGTCGGCTGGTTGCAAAAGGATTCAAACAAATTCATGGTATTGACTATGATGAAACCTTTTCACCAGTGGCCATGGTTAAATCCATAAGGATCTTACTTGCAATAGCTGCATTTCATGATTATGAAATCTGGCAGATGGATGTCAAAACAGCTTTCCTTAATGGAAATCTGCTCGAGGATGTGTACATGACACAGCCCGAGGGTTTTGTCGATCCAAAGGATGTTGGAAAGATATGCAAGCTACAACGATCCATTTATGGATTGAAGCAAGCTTCTCGGAGTTGGAATCTTCGTTTTGATGATGCAATCAAAGAGTTTGGTTTTATCAAAATGAAGATGAACCTTGTGTCTACAAGAAGGTCAGTGGGAGCGTAATCATTTTCCTAGTGTTGTATGTAGATGACATACTTCTTATTGGAAATGATATCCCTGCCTTGCAATCTGTAAAGATTTGGCTAGGGAACTGCTTTTCGATGAAAGATTTAGGAGAAGCCACCTATGTATTAGGAATCAAGATCTATAGAGATAGATCGAAAAGGCTTCTTGGTCTAAGTCAAAGTACATACATAGACAAGGTGCTTAAAAGGTTTAGCATGCAAGAATCCAAGAAAGGATTCGTGCCTATGACACATGGTATTTATCTCTCGAAGGAACAGTGTCCTTCAACACCAGATGAGAGACAACGCATGAGTAAGATTCCATACGCGTCAGCTATTGGATCTATCATGTATGCCATGATATGTACTCGTCCCGATGTATCGTATGCTTTGAGCATGACGAGCAGATATCAAGTTGATCCAGGTGAAGGTCACTGGATTGCTGTCAAGAATATCCTAAAGTACTTGAGAAGGACTAAGGATACATTCTTGATTTATGGAGGTGAGGAAGAGCTCAATGTAATGGGTTACACTGATGCAAGCTTCCAAACCGACAAAGATGATTTTCGATCGCAATCTGGATATGTGTATTGCCTGAATGGAGGTGCTGTGAGCTGGAAGAGTTCAAAGCAAGAAACAGTAGCCGATTCTACAACGGAAGCTGAGTATATTGCTGCCTCGGATGCAGCAAAGGAAGCTGTTTGGATGAGGAAGTTCATTTCTGAACTTGGAGTGGTGCCTAGCATTAAAGATCCGATAGAACTCTATTGTGACAACAATGGAGCGATCGCATTGGCTAAGGAACCAAGATCTCACCAAAGATCCAAGCACATACTTAGACGTTTCCATTTCATTCAAGAAATCGTTGAAAGGGGAGATGTTAAAATATGCAAAGTACCAACAGATGATAATGTATCTGACCCATTGACGAAGCCGCTGTCACAGCAGAAGCATGATCGTCATACTAGATCTCTAGGCATTAGGTATATGTCTGAGTGGTCTTAGTGCAAGTGGGAGATTTGTTGGGATATGCCCTAAGACAAGTCATTAGATGATTGTTTAAGACATACAATGTTTATGGATTTATGAATGACAATTCATTATTATATATTATTCTTTTAACTGTGCATTGTGAATTAATATATATGTTAATGTCCTTAGAATAATATTGTATTATTCTTAAAGATGTCCCTAGTCAAGTATTATCATGAATAGGGATAATGATAATACGTAGAGACTAGTATATGTTGATCGATGAATTGTTCATTGATATGAGATATCAAATCAACATATGGGTACATGTTAGAGAACGATGTACTGGACAGACCCACCATGAGAATGCAACATGGATAGTTATATGATCGTCATATGCAATTCTCATAGTGATAATAATGTATGAAATCCTTACGACTTGTGATCATCAGAGATCCCAACATAAGGAGTTATGTATCTTGATATCGTCAAACGTTACCCGTAACAGGGTAATCTATAAAGGCGACTATTGGATACACTACGAATTATGTAGAGGGATGTTGACTGATCGAGATAGGATTTGTCCATCCTATATAACAGGAGATGTGTTTGGCCCTTGATCAAGTGAGAACTAAAATGCATGGCCATGCTCGAATGAGTCGATATGAGATATCGAGCTTATTCGTTTATTCTAGTTCTACTTGGGGATCAAGAAATAAAGATTGGATATACGAGTATGACTATTCCATGACTCGTGTTCAATCTAAACACAAAGGACAAAGGGATTAAGTTACATGATTAATATTATCACAAGTTCTAAAGGTTATGTCGAGTCATTGACATTCTTGTAATTTGGGTAGCATCGATGTGTTGCTAGATACCGCTCAATGCTTGCGACATAAAATGAGATTTTATGTCACTGCCAACATTACGAGATCCTATCGGGTCGCACAAAAGATTAAATCGATAAGGGAAATTAAATTCATTGGATGAATTAATTAATTAAGAAGAGTCTTAATTAAGTGATTAAAAGGTTTTAATTAAATCATGGGTTTGGGCCCATAAGACTTTAAGAAAGTCTTGAACCTTAATTAAAAGCCTTATAATATAAATAAGAGGTTTTGATTAATTGTTAATCACACTTTCATATCATTGTTTGATATCAAACCCTAGCCTCCACTTCAAGCTTCTCTCGGCCGCCTCTTCCTTCACTCCTCACGGCCGCCGTCGGTTGTGCTAGGGTTTTGGTTGGCCGTCGTTAATCGGTTTTGAACCGAGAGCTCGATTTTGGTTTAAGAACTTGTCTAGTAACTTGTTCTTAAATCCGCTTTCGATTTGATCGTGTGGATACCGTAGAGACGAAGGTGAAAACTTTCGTTTGTGACTCGGAGTTCGTTGGACGTGCTGCTCCGTGGAATCTGCTTCAAACACGCTACAAGGGTGAGACACTTGTTATTCTTTAATCCGATATGAATCCCTATGTATAGATCCGGTGTTAGTAATCCCAAAATTTTATTCCGCTGCGTTGTATGCTCATGGGGTAACTTACACATAGCATCAACTGAATCTAGGATGACAACCCAGGATGCAGCAATAAAGAACTTGGAAGTGCAGGTGGGTAAGCTCGCATCATTAATTTCAGGAAAAACGCAGGGCACAATCTCAATTGGAACAGTGAAGAATCAAAATGAGCAAGCAAAGGCCATTGAGTTAAGAAGTGGAAAAGAGTTAAGACCGAAAGCTGAAGCTGAAGAGAGTCATGGAGAGACATCTGAAGGCAAGGATATGACTGAGAAAAAGGCAACAGAGAAAGGTAAGAATTCTAACACTACACCAATCACACACATTGATAGGATAGTAATTCCTCCCCCATTTCCCGCAGCATTGAAAAAAGCTAAGATGGACGCAGAATTTGGTAAATTTCTTGAAGTTTTTAAGAAATTACATATTAATATTCCATTTGCTGATGCTTTACTTCAAATGCCTAGTTATGCTAAGTTTTTGAAGGAAATCTTGTCGAATAAGCGAAAGTTGGGTGAATATGAGACGGTAAGTTTGACGGAGGAGTGCTCAGCAATTGTGCAAAATAAAATGCCTCCAAAGTTAAAAGACCCAGGGAGTTTTACTATACCATGCACTATAGGATCAGTATCTTTTACAAAGTCATTGTGTGATTTGGGTGCTAGTATAAATTTAATGCCATTTTCTATTTTCAGGAAGTTGGGGCTAGGAGAGCCAAAACCTACTAAGGTTTCACTACAATTAGCAGATCGATCCATCACATACCCCAGGGGTATCATCGAAGACGTTTTGGTCAAAGTGGATAAATTCATCTTTCCCGTTGATTTTCTGGTACTTGATATGGAAGCAGATTCAGAAACACCACTGATTTTGGGTCGACCATTCTTAGCAACGGGAAAAGCTATAATCGATGTACAACAAGGGAAGTTGGTCCTCCGAGTAGGGGAGGATCAAGTTACTTTTAATGTTTTCAAAGCACTTAAACATCCACACGACGAAAACATGTGTTTCAGTATAGATATCATTGATATTCTGACAGATGATATGCTGCAAGATACATTCAAGGATAACATGGAAGCATGTCTAGTGGAAGCTGATGAGCAACATTGCAAAGAAGATATTGAGAGTATAGCTTTTATGAACAACACCAGCCCATACATGAAGCGAGCCACTGAGAATCTTGGAGAGTTGGGAAAAAGAGATATTAAACCTCAAAAGCCATCAATTGAAGAGTCACCTAATCTTGAACTCAAACCTCTTCCATCACATCTTAAGTATATTTTCCTAGATGCTGAAAAATCTTTACCAATCATTATTTCTTCGTCTTTGACAGGTGATAATGAGGAAAAGCTTCTGAAAGTACTTCAGGAGCACAAGAAAGCATTTGGATGGAAGATATCAGATATCAAATGAATTAGCCCATCGGTATGCATGCATAAAATTCTTATGGAGGACACATTCAAGGCCGTGGTTCAACCTCAACGTCGTCTTAATCCAAAAATGCAAGAGGTAGTCAAAGCTGAGGTGATTAAGCTTATGGACGCAGGTATTATCTATCCTATTTCTGATAGCTCATGGGTAAGTCCTATTCAATGTGTACCAAAGAAGGGAGGTATTACTGTTGTCCCTAATGAGAATAATGAGTTAATACCCACAAGAACAGTCACAGGGTGGAGAGTGTGTATTGATTATAGGAGGTTAAATGATTCCACTCGTAAAGACCATTTCCCCCTTCCCTTCATTGATCAGATGGTAGAAAGGTTAGCAGGGTATGATTTTTATTGCTTTCTAGATGGATATTCGGGATATAACCAAATTGCTATTACGCCTGAGGATCAAGAGAAGACCACCTTCACTTGTCCTTATGGCACATTTGCATTCCGACGAATGCCATTTGGATTATGTAATGCACCTGCTACTTTTCAGAGATGTATGGTAGCTATATTTCATGACATGATAGAGAAGTTCCTAGAAGTATTCATGGATGATTTTTCTGTGTTTGGTTCTTCTTTTGATATATGTTTAGCTAACTTGACTTTGGTATTGGCAAGGTGTGAAGAAACAAATCTTGTACTAAATTGGGAGAAGTGTCACTTTATGGTCCAAGAAGGTATAGTCTTGGGACACAAGATATCTGAAAAGGGTATTGAAGTGGATCGGGCTAAAATTCAAGTGATACAGCAATTACCACCGCCGACAACAGTGAAAGGAATCCGAAGTTTTTTAGGACATGCAGGATTTTATCGACGTTTCATTAAGGACTTTTCAAAAATTTCTAAACCTTTATCTCATTTGTTAACTAAAGATGCATCTTATGAATTCAATTCTGATTGTATGCAGGCGTTCGAGGCACTCAAAGAGAAATTGGTAACTGCAACAGTATTGGTCGCACCTGATTGGGAGTTACCTTTTGAACTAATGTGTGACGCCAGTGACACTGCGGTAGGAGCAATCTTAGGTCAAAGGAGGAACAAGGTATTTCATACAATTTACTATGCTAGTCGCACTTTGAATGAAGCACAACTTAACTATGCCACCACTGAAAAAGAGCTTCTAGCCATAGTTTTTGCTTTTGATAAGTTTCACTCCTACCTATGTCTTGCTAAAGTTATTGTATACACTGACCACGCTGCACTTAAGTACTTACTTGCAAAGAAAGATGCCAAACCACGCTTGATTAGGTGGATTTTATTGTTGCAAGAATTTGACTTAGAGATAAGAGATAAGAAAGGTGTTGAAAATGTGGTTGCAGATCATTTATCGCGAATTGAGAACATGACTGATACAATTGACAATGAGGTAGTTGAGATTAATGAGAATTTCCCTGATGAGCAATTATTTAGTGCTGAATTGTTACCTTGGTATGCACAGTATGCAAACTATATTGTTAGTGGTATCCTCCCACAAAATCTGACTTTTTATCAAAAGAAAAAATTCTTTTCTGAGGTTAAACATCTGTTGTGGGAGGAACCATACTTGTTTAAAGTCTGTGCAGACAACATCATAAGGCGTTGTGTCCCCAAGGAGGAGATACAGGATATTTTGCAGAAATGTCATGATGGGGATGCTGGTGGACATTTTGGAGCTACTAAAACAGCGGCTAAGGTACTTGCTTCTGGATTTTATTGGCCAACGCTGTATAAGGATACATTCAGGTATGTTTCTACTTGTGATAGATGTCAGAGGGTAGGAAATATTTCTAGGAGGAATGAATTACCATTGATCAATATGCTTGAATGTGAAATTTTTGATGTGTGGGGAATAGATTTCATGGGACCTTTCCCAAGCTCTTGTTCAAATAAATACATACTTGTTGCAGTAGATTATGTGTCAAAGTGGGTAGAGGCGGAAGCTTTGCGCACTAATGATGCTCGAGTGGTTGTGCAATTTTTGAAAAGAAAAATTTTTACTCGTTTTGGCACCCCTCGAGCAATCATTAGTGATGGTGGCACCCATTTTCGTAACAAACAATTTGAAAAACTTTTGAGTAAATATGGTGTCACCCACAAACTGTCTTCACCTTATCATCCACAAACCAGTGGGCAAGTAGAAGTTTCAAATCGAGAGTTGAAGAGGATCTTAGAAAAGACAGTGACTCTAAGCCGAAAGGATTGGTCCTTACGCTTAGATGATGCACTATGGGCGTATAGAACTGCTTTTAAGACACCCATTGGCACATCACCTTATAAGTTGGTATTTGGTAAGGCATGTCACCTCCCTGTTGAACTTGAACATAAAGCATATTGGGCTATTAAATGGTTGAACTTTGACTGTCAGGCTGTAGGTGAGAAGCGTCTTCTACAATTGAATGAGATGGAAGAATTCAGGAATCAAGCATATGAGAATGCCAAGATTTACAAAGAGAAAACTAAGAAGTGGCATGATTCGCGTATACAACAAAGGGAATTCAAGGTAGGAGATGTTGTACTCTTGTTCAACTCCAGATTGCGACTCTTCCCAGGCAAACTACGCTCTCGTTGGTCCGGACCATTCACCATTGCAAAAATCTATCCCTCTGGTGCAATTGAAGTTACTGATCCTAGCAGGGGAACATTTACAGTGAATGGGCAGCGCTTAAAGCATTACCACATGAGCAATGAAGTCCAAACGGTTACCTCTATAGTCTATCTTGACGACTAAGAAAGAGGAGATGACAGTCCAGCTTGGGACTATAAATCAAGAACTCTTTTTTTTTTTTATTCCCTTTGTTTCTTTTTCTTTTCTTTAGTATAGTTTTATTGATTTTTTTTATTTTGTTTACTTTTGTTTTGCAGTATGAATCCGTGTGTGTCGAGGAGCACCACTACCCAGTTCCCCCTCCGGAGCATGATGAGGATGACGATCAGTGACGATCGTCGTCATGGTATGTGTCTTTGCCTTTGCATTTATTTTTTCTTGTTCATTGAGGGCAATTCACATGCTAAGTTTGGGGGGGTTTTTGAGTATTTGTACATATACCTTGCTTTTGCACATCTTGCTACTTGTCTTGTACCCTACCTTGCATGACTGCATGATGTTGAGACTAATTCGTCCTTGAGCATTACCAAAAAAAAAAAAAAAAAATTTTTTTATTGATTGAGTTATTCTTGAGAATTGATGAGTTGGAATTGCAACGGTAATAAATGATGAAATTAATCCTCATCTAGATAGGAGTCATGAAAATGTTTAACTTGTTTGTATATATCCTTTGTTAACAACATGTCAAAACCGAGGAATAATTTGAGCACTTATTGAGTCATGATTGAGTGAAGTATGTATTGATTAAATTGAAAACTTGTGTTAACTATGATAAGTCTTGAGTATCTTAGAGAACTCTACAGTTTAGTTGAAAGCACTTTGAGGCAAAATTTATAATTAGGAACTAGACTTGGAGATGATTTAGGCGATCTTTGGACCGTTTGAGCCTTTCAAGCCTACCTGTTATATAGTATTCATTAGTGTCCCCTTTTGAGCCTTATTGAAAAAAAAGAATGGTATATGCATTGCATATGATTAGACCCCCATTCGACATTCTTGGCAACTCATTATACCCACCTTGGTTTGAGCCTAAAAGAAAATTTTTACCTACCCCTAGGAGAGTATAATGAATCTCATTCATTGCACAGAATTGTTATATGCAAATGAGTTCAAAAGGAACAAAAGAATGAGCAAAGAAAAAAAAAGAAAAGATGTAGAGAAAAGCCTTGAAAAGAAAAATTCAAAATAAGACCCAAAGTGGCCAAGGCTAGAAAAAAGTTGAAGAGAAGCTTAAAAAAAAAAAAAAAAAAAAAATAGTTGAACTGATTTTGTTATACTCTCTTCTTTGAATTCATCCTACCTTTTCTTTGAAGCCGACACCAAAAGGCCTAACGTTATAAGCTTTCAAGACCTTTTAATCCAAGTCTAGGGAACAATTACATTAGTGGAGAAGTGCTGGATAGTAAACTTGTAGAGTAATTCAAAGTAATCTTGACTAGGAGTTAATATGGCACATGTTGATTTTAAAGATATATATGTAACTCATGTTTGACAATAGCACACACGCACGTTCCGATGTTGCGATATATTGTTTAACTTAGGAGAAAATGCTTCTTGTTAAATGTTGATTGACTTCTATTGATGTGTAAGTAGGATTTCTGAGCTGTTACATATGTTGTAAAGATGATTCATGCTTAGTATCGAGTTTAACTTTTCTTTTTGAGTTTATTGCTTGCTCGAGGACGATCAAGTCTAAGTTTGGGGGAGTTGATAGGCTTAGATTTTGAGTGATTTTAACTGTAATTTCTTCTCATTTTCCGTACTTTTTCCTGGATGATATTATGTTTTTTGGTGTTTATTCGTTTGTTTCAGGAAATTAGATCGGAAGTGGAAGAAATGAGCTTATATGAAGATAACGGGCGAAATCGAGGCGTAAAAGATGAGAAAATGAAGAAGATGATTTTTTTTCAGATCTCGATCGATCGAGATTTATTCTCGATCGATCGAGCCAGCCAGAAGCGAGAATCAGAATTTTTGAAGTCTCGATCGATCGGTGGAAATATCGATCGATCGAGCGAGGCAGTAACCTCGGAGCTGAAATTTTCAAATTCTCGATCGATCGGTGGAAAATCCCGATCGATCGAGCGAGGCAGTGAGTGAAAAAGGCTGATGTGAACAGTGCACCGATCGATCGGTGAAATTCTCGATCGATCGAGACGCGAAATCTGAAGATTTTATTTTCCTTTTTTATCGAGATTTTGGAGGGCTTTTTAGGGTGATTCTCTTCTACACAATAAGGGACGAATTTTGAGGAGGAATTTGATATCCAATATCAGACGATTTCTAGGTCAAGGAGCCGCCGCCCAACGCCGCCAAGGAGATCCAATCTCCGTTCTTCGTCCAAAGTCGAGCCAATCTCTTCCGGAGTGCAAGGAAGGAACAAGAGAAGAAATCACGGTGCAACACACGGATTCATCCATCGTTTATCGTATTTCTGAACTTTAGTTTATTTGATTTTCATTTTCATTTGTTGTTTTTGAGGTCGAGAGACAAGAAAACTCATCTGTATTTGATTTGAATTGAATTTGGTTTATATTATTGAAGTTTTAGTTCGTTGTGTTTGATATATTGATTCATTGGTATTTGAGCGCATTGATATTTATTGTTCATAGATTAATTGCTTGTGTAGATCAAAGTCTAGCTAGCTTTGATTGAATTTGAGGGTTACAGCCGAGATCGAGAGATAACGCTGTAACACGCTCCATTAATTTATGATGTATGTCACGATTGAGATCGAGAGATGATATCGCATACGTGAGAACTTGAAATCGAAAGATTTAGAGTTATAAGGTTTTGATAATTTAAGCAACTTTGAATTAGTAAATAGGTGCACGAGAGTGACTTGTTCTAATTTATTGTTAGTTTCTTTACAGCTCGAGAGAGTATATCGAATAATAGTGAAAACCTTTCACCTTTAAAATCAATTGAGTGATAATTTGAGAATTCCGTTGAATCAGTAGAGATAATATAATTGAACGACGAGCTTGGTAATTTTCTCGAGTGACTTACCTTCGCATTTCCGGAACCATTCTATTCATTGTTTCTAGTTTAATTTTTTATTCTTTAGTTTAATTTAGTTCTAGTAAATCAAACTCCTTTTATCATAGGCTAAATATAATTTTATTAATCTTATTTGGTACTTATACGTTAGTCCCTGTGGATTCGACAACCTGTACTTAATTTTCACTATACTAAAACTTGACAACCGTGCACTTGCGGTAGAATTGCTTCAAACCTTACTTGACCGCTTTATTTTTAAACAAAAGATATTTCAAGGAAGGTTTGAAGCGATTCTACCACAAGTGCACGGTTGTCAAGTTTTAGTATAGTGAAAATTAAGTACAGGTTGTCGAATCCACAGGGACTAACGTATAAGTAACCAAATAAGATTAATAAAATTATATTTAGCCTATGATAAAAGGAGTTTGATTTACTAGAACTAAATTAAACTAAAGAATAAAAAATTAAACTAGAAACAATGAATAGAATGGTTCCGGAAATGCGAAGGTAAGTCACTCGAGAAAATTACCAAGCTCGTCGTTCAATTATATTATCTCTACTGATTCAACGGAATTCTCAAATTATCACTCAATTGATTTTAAAGGTGAAGGTTTTCACTATTATTCGATACACTCTCTCGAGCTGTAACGAAACTAACAATAAATTAGAAAAGTCACTCTCGTGCACCTATTTACTAATTCAAAGTTGCTTAAATTATCAAAACCTTATAACTCTAAATCTTCGATTTCAAGTTCTCACGTATGCGATATCATCTCTCGATCTCAATCGTGACATACATCATAAATTAATGGAGCGTGTTACAGCGTTATCTCTCGATCTCGGCTGTAACCCTCAAATTCAATCAAAGCTAGCTAGACTTTGATCTACACAAGCAATTAATCTATGAACAATAAATATCAATGCGCTCAAATACCAATGAATCAAGATATCAAACACAACGAACTAAAACTTCAATAATATAAACCAAATTCAATTCAAATCAAATACAGATGAGTTTTCTTGTCTCTCGACCTCAAAAACAACAAATGAAAATGAAAATCAAATAAACTAAAGTTCAGAAATACGATAAACGATGGATGAATCCGTGCGTTGCACCGTGATTTCTTCTGTTGTTCCTTCCTTGCACTCCGAAAGAGATTGGCTCGACTTTGGACGAAGAACGGAGATTGGATCTCCTTGGCGGCGTTGGGCGGCGGCTCCTTGACCTAGAAATCGTCTGATATTGGATATCAAATTCCTCCTCAAAATTCGTCCCTTATTGTGTAGAAGAGAATCACCCTAAAAAGCCCTCCAAAATCTCGATAAAAAAGGAAAATAAAATCTTCAGATTTCGCGTCTCGATCGATCGAGAATTTCACCGATCGATCGGTGCACTGTTCACATCAGCCTTTTTCACTCACTGCCTCGCTCGATCGATCGGGATTTTCCACCGATCGATCGAGAATTTGAAAATTTCAGCTCCGAGGTTACTGCCTCGCTCGATCGATCGATATTTCCACCGATCGATCGAGACTTCAAAAATTCTGATTCTCGCTTCTGGCTGGCTCGATCGATCGAGAATAAATCTCGATCGATCGAGATCTGAAAAAAAATCATCTTCTTCATTTTCTCATCTTTTACGCCTCGATTTCGCCCGTTATCTTCATATAAGCTCATTTCTTCCACTTCCGATCTAATTTCCTGAAACAAACGAATAAACACCAAAAAACATAATATCATCCAGGAAAAAGTACGGAAAATGAGAAGAAATTACAGTTAAATCACTCAAAATCTAAGCCTATCATCAAATGTCATAACGGTGTAAATGTAACATATTGGCTTTGGCAGATTCCAATTTTGAGTTTTCAAAATGCCTTAAGAATTTTTCACCCGGTTTTAGGGTTTTCATAGAAGAAAAAAAATATACGGCCTCTCTGATGTCAGCCCGCGCTGATTTATGAAAGTCAAATGTCATAACGGTGTAAATGTAACATATTGGCTTTGGCAGATTCCAATTTTGAGTTTTCTAAAAGCCGTAAGAATTTTTCACCCAGTTTTAGGGTTTTCCTAGAAGAAAAAAAATGATACGGCCTCTCTGATGTCAGCCCGGGCTGATTTATGAAAGTCAAATGTCATAACGGTGTAAATGTAACATATTGGCTTTGGCAGATTCCAATTTTGAGTTTTCAAAATGCCTTAAGAATTTTTCACCCGGTTTTAGGGTTTTCATAGAAGAAAAAAAATATACGGCCTCTCTGTGTCAGCCCGCGCTGATTTATGAAAGTCAAATGTCATAACGGTGTAAATGTAACATATTGGTTTTGGCAGATTTCAATTTTGAGTTTTCAAAAAGGCGTAAGAATTTTTCACTCGGTTTTGGGGTTTTCTGAGAAGGAAAAAAATTATACGGCCTCTCTGATGTCAGCCCGGGCTTATTTATGAAAGTCAAATGTCATAACGGTGTAAATGTAACATATTGGCTTTGGCAGATTTCAATTTTGAGTTTTCAAAAAGGCGTAAGAATATTTCACCCGGTTTTAGGGTTTTCCTAGAAGAAAAAAATTTATACGGCCTCTCTGACGTCAGCCCGGGCTGATTTATGAAAGTCAAATGTCATAACGGTGTAAATGAAACATATTGGCTTTGGCAGATTCCAATTTTGAGTTTTCAAAATGCCTTAAGAATTTTTCACCCGGTTTTAGGGTTTTCATAGAAGAAAAAAAATATACGGCCTCTCCGATGTCAGCCCGGGTTGATGAAAGTCAAATGTCATAACGGTGTAAATGTAACATATTGGCTTTGACAGATTCCAATTTTGAGTTTTCAAAATGCCTTAAGAATTTTTCACCCGGTTTTAGGGTTTTCATAGAAGAAAAGAAATATACGGCCTCTCTGATGTCAGCCCGCGCTGATTTATGAAAGTCAAATGTCATAATGGTGTAAATGTAACATATTGGTTTTGGCAGATTTCAATTTTGAGTTTTCAAAAAGGCGTAAGAATTTTTCACTCGGTTTTAGGGTTTTCTGAGAAGGAAAAAAATTATACGGCCTCTCTGATGTCAGCCCGGGCTTATTTATGAAAGTCAAATGTCATAACGGTGTAAATGTAACATATTGGCTTTGGCAGATTCAAATTTTGAGTTTTCAAAAAGCCGTAAAAAATTTTCACCCGGTTTTAGGGTTTTCCTAGAAGAAAAAAAATTATACGGCCTCTCCGATGTCAGCCCGGGTTGATGAAAGTCAAATGTCATAACGGTGTAAATGTAACATATTGGCTTTGGCGGATTCCAATTTTGAGTTTTCAAAATGCCTTAACAATTTTTCACCCGATTTTAGGGTTTTCCTAGAAGTAAAAAAATTATACGGCCTCTCTGATGTCAGCCCGGGCTGATTTATGAAAGTCAAATGTCAATGGTGTAAATGTAACATATTGGCTTTGGCAGATTCCAATTTTGAGTTTTCAAAATGCCTTAAGCATTTTTCACCCGGTTTTATGGTTTTCCTAGAAGAAAAAATTTATATGGCCTCTCTGATGTCATCCCGGGCTGATTTATGAAACTCAAATGTCATAACGGTGTAAATGTAACATCTTGGCGTTGGCAGATTCCAATTTTGAGTATTCAAAAAGCCGTAAGAAATTTTCACTCGATTTTAGGGTTTTCCTAGAAGAAAAAAAATTATACGGCCTCTCTGATGTCATCTCGGGCTGATTTATGAAATTCAAATGTCATAACGGTGTAAATGTAACATATTGGCTTTGGCAGATTCCAATTTTGAGTTTTTAAAAAGCCGTAAGAATTTTTCACTCGGTTTTAGGGTTTTCCTAGAAGAAAAAAAATTATACGGCCTCTCTGATGTCAGCCCGGGCTTATTTATTAAAGTCAAATGACATAACGGTGTAAATGTAACATATTGGCTTTGGCAGATTCCAATTTTGAGTTTTCAAAAAGGCGTAAGAATATTCACCGGGTTTTAGGGTTTTCCTAGAAGAAAAAAAATTATACGGCCTCTCTGACGTCAACCCGGGCTGATTTATGAAAGTCAATGTCATAACGGTGTAAATGTAACATATTGGCTTTGGCAGATTCCAATTTTGAGTTTTAAAAAAGGCGTAAGAATTTTTCACCAGGTTTTAGGATTTTCCTAGAAGAAAAAAAATTATACGGCCTCTCTGATGTCAGCCCGGGCTTATTTATGAAAGTCAAATGTCATAACGGTGTAAATGTAACATATTGGCTTTGGCAGATTTCAATTTTGAGTTTTCAAAAAGGCGTAAGAATATTTCACCCGGTTTTAGGGTTTTCCTAGAAGAAAAAAAATTATACGGCCTCTCTGACGTCAGCCCGGGCTGATTTATGAAAGTCAAATGTCATAACGGTGTAAATGAAACATATTGGCTTTGGCAGATTCCAATTTTGAGTTTTCAAAATGCCTTAATATTTTTTCACCCGGTTTTAGGGTTTCCCTAGAAGAAAAAAAATTATACGGCCTCTCTGATGTCAGCCCGGGCTGATATATAAAAGTCAAATGTCATAACGGTGTAAATGTAACATCTTGGCTTTGGCAGATTCCAATTTTGAGTTTTCAAAAAGCCGTAATAATTTTTCACCCGGTTTTAGGGTTTTCCTAGAAGAAAAAAAATTATACGGCCTCTCTGATGTCAGCTCGAGCTGATTTAGGAAAGTCAAATGCAGAACGGTGTAAATGTAACATATTAGCTTTGGCAGATTCTAGTTTTGAGTTTTTAAAAAGCCGTAAGAATTTTTCACTCGGTTTTAGGGTTTTCCTAGAAGAAAAAAATTATACGGCCTCTCTGATGTCAGCCCGGGCTTATTTATGAAAGTCAAATGTCCTAAGGGTGTAAATGTAACATATTGGCTTTGGCAGATTCCAATTTTGAGTTTTCAAAAAGCCTTAAGAATATTTCACCCGGTTTTAGGGTTTTCCTAGAAGAAAAAAATTATACGGCGTCTCTGACGTCAGCCCAGGCTGATTTATGAAAGTCAAATGTCATAACGGTGTAAATGTAACATATTGGCATTGGCAGATTCCAATTTTGAGTTTTCAAAATGCCTTAACAAATTTTCACCCGGTTTTAGGGTTTTCCTAGAAGAAACAAATTATACGGCCTCTCTGATGTCTGCCCGGGCTGATTTATGAAAGTCAAATGTCATAACGGTGTAAATGTAACATATTGGCTTGGGCAGATTCCAATTTTGAGTTTTCAAAAAGCCGTAAGAATTTTTCACCCGGTTTTAGGGTTTTCCTAGAAGGAAAAAACATATACAGCCTCTCTGATGTCAGCACGGACTGATTTATGAATGTCAAATGTCATAACGGTTTAAATGTAACATATTGGCTTTGGCAGATTCCAATTTTGAGTTTTCAAAATGCCTTAAGAATTTTTCACCCGGTTTTAGGGTTCCCTCGAAGAAAAAAATTATACGGCCTCTTTGATGTCAGCCCGGGCTGATTTATGAATGTCAAATGTCATAACGGTGTAAATGTAACATATTGGCTTTGGCAGATTCCAATTTTGAGTTTTCAAAAAGGCGTAAGAATTTTTCACCCGGTTTTAGGATTTTCCTAGAAGAAAAAAATTATACGGCCTCTCTGATGTCAGCCCGGGTTGATTTATGAAAGTCAAATGTCATAATGGTGTAAATGTAACATATTAGCTTTGGCAGATTTCAATTGAGTTTTCAAAAAGGCGTAAGAATATTTCACCCGGTTTTAGGGTTTTCCTAGAAGAAAAAAAATTATACGACCTCTCTGACGTCAGCCCGGGCTGATTTATGAAAGTCAAATGTCATAACGGTGTAAATGTAACATCTTGGCTTTGGCAGATTCCAATTTTGAGTTTTCAAAAAGGCGTAAGAATATTTCACCCGGTTTTAGGGTTTTCCTAGAAGAAAAAAAATTATACGGCCTCTCTGACGTCAGCCCGGGCTGATTTATGAAAGTCAAATGTCATAACAGTGTAAATGTAACATATTGGCTTTGGCAGATTCCAATTTTGTGTTTCAAAAAGCCGTAAGAATTTTTCAACCCGGTTTTAGGGTTTTCCTAGAAGGAAAAAACATATACGGGCCTCTCTGATGTCAGCCCGGACTGATTTATGAATGTTAAATGTCATAACGGTGTAAATGTAACATATTGGCTTTGGCAGATTCCAATTTTGAGTTTTCAAAATGCCTTAAGAATTTTTCACCCGGTTTAGGGTTTCCCTCGAAGAAAAAAATTATACGGCCTCTCTAATGTCAGCCCGGGCTGCTTTATGAATGTCAAATGTCATAACTGTGTAAAATGTAACACATTGGGTTTGGCAGATTCGAATTTTGAGTTTTCAAAAAGGCGTAAGAATTTTTCACCCCGGTTTTAGGATTTTCCTAGAAGAAAAAAATTATACGGCCTCTCTGATGTCAGCCCGGGTTGATTTATGAAAGTCAAATGTCATAACGGTGTAAATGTAACATATTGGCATTGGCAGATTTCAATTTTGAGTTTTCAAAAAGGCGTAAGAATTTTTCACCCGGTTTTAGGGTTTTCCTAGAAGAAAAAAAATTATACGGCCTCTTTGACTCAGCCCGGGCTGATTTATGAAGTCAAATGTCATAACGGTGTAAATATAACATATTGGCTTTGGCAGATTCTAATTTTGAGTTTCCAAAATGCCTTAAGAAATTTTCACCCGGTTTTAGGATTTTCCTAGAAGAAAAAAAATTATCGGGCGTCTCTGACGTCAGCCCGGGCTGATTTATGAAAGTCAAATGTCATAACGGTGTAAATGTAACATATTGGCTTTGGAAGATTCCAATTTTGAGTTTTCAAAATGCCTTAAGAAATTTTCACCCGGTTTTAGGGTTTTCCTAGAAGAAACAAAATTATAACGGCCTCTCTGATGTCAGCCTGGGCTGATTTATGAAAGTCAAATGTCATAACGGTGTAACTGTAACATATTGGCTTTGGCAGATTCCAATTTTGAGTTTTCAAAAAGCCGTAAGAATTTTTCACACCCGGTTTTAGGGTTTTCCTAGAAGGAAAACATATACGGCCTCTCTGATGTCAGCACGGACTGATTTATGAATGTCAAATGTCATAACGATGTAAATGTAACATATTGGCTTTGGCAGATTCCAATTTTGAGTTTTCAAAATCCCTTAAGAATTTTTCACCCGGTTTTAGGGTTTCCCTCGAAGAAAAAAATTATAAGGCCTCTCTGATGTCAACCCGGGCTGATTTATGAATGTCAAATGTCATAAACGGTGTAAATGTAACATATTGCCTTTGGCAGATTCCAATTTTTGAGTTTTCAAAAGGCGTAAGAATTTTTCACCCGGTTTTAGGATTTTCCTAGAAGAAAAAAAATTATACGGCCTCTCTGATGTCAGCCCGGGCTGATATATAAAAGTCAAATGTCATAACGGTGTAAATGTAACATCTTGGCTTGGGCAGATTCCAATTTTGAGTTTTCAAAAAGCCGTAATAATTTTTCACAACCACCGGTTTTAGGGTTTTCCTAGAAGAAAAAAAATTATACGGCCTCTATGATGTCAGCTCGAGCTGATTTAGGAAAGTCAAATGCAGAACGGTTGTAAATGTAACATATTAGCTTTGGCAGATTCCAGTTTTGAGTTTTTAAAAGCCGTAAGAATTTTTCACTAGGTTTTAGGGTTTTCCTAGAAGAAAAAAAATTATACGGCCTCTCTGATGTCAGCCCGGGCTTATTAATGAAAGTCAAATGTCCTAACGGTGTAAATGTAACATATTGGCTTTGGCAGATTCCAATTTTGAGTTTTCAAAAAGGCGTAAGAATATTTCACCCGGTTTTAGGGTTTTCCTAGAAGAAACAAATTATACGGCCTCTCTGATGTCTGCCCGGGCTGATTTATGAAAGTCAAATGTCATAACGGTGTAAATGTAACATATTGGCTTGGGCAGATTCCAATTTTGAGTTTCAAAAAAGCCGTAAGAATTTTTCACCCGGTTTTAGGGTTTTCCTAGATGGAAAAAACATATACGGCCTCTCTGATGTCAGCACGGACTGATTTATGAATGTCAAATGTCATAACGGTGTAAATGTAAACATATTGGCTTTGGCAGATTCCAATTTTGAGTTTTCAAAATGCCTTAAGAATTTTTCACATTCACCCGGTTTAGGGTTCCCTCGAAGAAAAAAATTATACGGCCTCTTTGATGTCAGCCCGGGCTGATTTATGAATGTCAAATGTCATAAACGGTGTAAATGTAACATATTGGCTTTGCAGATTCCAATTTTGAGTTTCAAAAAAGGCGTAAGAATTTTTCACCACCCGGTTTTAGGATTTTCCTAGAAGAAAAAAATTATAACGGCCTCTCTGATGTCAGCCCGGGTTGATTTATGAAAGTCAAATGTCATAATGGTGTAAAATGTAACATATTAGCTTTGGGCAGATTTCAATTTTGAGTTTTCAAAAAGGCGTAAGAATATTTCACTCACCCGGTTTTAGGGTTTTCCTAGAAGAAAAAAAATTATACGACCTCTCTGACGTCAGCCCGGGCTGATTTATGAAAGTCAAATGTCATAACGGTGTAAAATGTAACATATTGGCTTTGGCAGATTCCAATTTTGAGTTTTCAAAAAGGCGTAAGAATATTTCACCCGGTTTTAGGGTTTTCCTAGAAGAAAAAAATTATACGGCGTCTCTGACGTCACCACCGGGCTGATTTATGAAAGTCAAATGTCATAACGGTGTAAATGTAACATATTGGCATTGGCAGATTCCAATTTTGAGTTTTCAAAATGCCTTAACAAATTTTCACCCGGTTTTAGGGTTTTCCTAGAAGAAACAAATTATACGGCCTCTCTGATGTCAGCCCGGGCTGATTTATGAAAGTCAAATGTCATAACGGTGTAATGTAACATATTGGCTTGGGCAGATTCCAATTTTGAGTTTTCTAAAAGCCGTAAGAATTTTTCACCCCGGTTTTAGGGTTTTCCTAGAAGGAAAAAACATATACGGCCTCTCTGATGTCAGCACGGACTGATTTATGAATGTCAAATGTCATAACGATGTAAATGTAACATATTGGCTTTGGCAGATTCCAATTTTGAGTTTTCAAAATGCCTTAAGAATTTTTCACCCGGTTTTAGGGTTCCCTCGAAGAAAAAAATTATACGGCCTCTTTGATGTCAGCCCGGGCTGATTTATGAATGTCAAATGTCATAACGGTGTAAATGTAACATATTGGGTTTGGCAAGATTCGAATTTTGAGCTTTCAAAAAGGCGTAAGAATTTTTCACCCGGTTTTAGGATTTTCCTAGAAGAAAAAAATTATACGGCCTCTCTTATGTCAGCCCGGGTTGATTTATGAAAGTCAAATGTCATAACGGTGTAAATGTAACATATTGGCTTTGGCAGATTTCAATTTTGAGTTTTCAAAAAGGCTTAAGAATATTTCACCCGGTTTTAGGGTTTTCCTAGAAGAAAAAAAATTATACGGCCTCTTTGACGTCAGCCCGGGCTGATTTATGAAAGTCAAATGTCATAACGGTGTAAATATAACATATTGGCTTTGGCAGATTCTAATTTTGAGTTTCCAAAATGCCTTAAGAAATTTTCACCCGGTTTTAGGGTTTTTCTAGAAGAAACAAAATTATACGGCCTCTCTGATGTCAGCCCGGGCTGATTTATGAAAGTCAAATGTAATAACGTTGTAAATGTAACATATTGGCTTTGGCAGATTCCAATTTGAGTTTTCAAAAAGGCGTAAGAATATTTCACCCGGTTTTAGGTTTTTCCTAGAAGAAAAAAAAATTATCGGGCGTCTCTGACGTCAGCCCGGGTTGATTATGAAAGTCAAATGTCATAACGGTGTAAATGAAACATATTGGGCTTTGGCAGATTCCAATTTTGAGTTTTCAAAATGCCTAAGAAATTTTCACCCGGTTTTAGGGTTTTCCTAGAAGAAACAAAATTATACGGCCTCTCTGATGTCAGCCCAGGCTGATTTATGAAAGTCAAATGTCATAACGGTGTAAATGTAACATATTGGCTTTGGCAGATTCTAATTTTGAGTTTAAAAAAGCCGTAAGAATTTTTCACCCGGTTTTAGGGTTTTCCTAGAAGGAAAAAACATATACGGCCTCTCTGATGTCAGCACGGACTGATTTATCGAATGTCAAATGTCATAACGGTGTAAATGTAACATATTGGCTTTGGCAGATTCCAATTTTGAGTTTTCAAAATCCCTTAAGAATTTTTCACCTGGTTTTTAGGGTTTCCCTCGAAGAAAAAAATTATAAGGCCTCTCTGATGTCAACACCCGGGCTGATTTATGAATGTCAAATGTCATAACGGTGTAAATGTAACATATTGGCTTTGGCAGATTCCAATTTTGAGTTTTCAAAAAGGCGTAAGAATTTTTCACCCGGTTTTAGGATTTTCCTAGAGAAAAAATTATACGGCCTCTCTGATGTCAGCCCGGGTTGATTTATGAAAGTCAAATGTCATAACGGTGTAAATGTAACATATTGGCTTTGCCAGATTTCAATTTTGAGTTTTCAAAATGCCTTAACAATTTTTCACCCGATTTTAGGGTTTTCCTAGAAGTAAAAAATAATACGGCCTCTCTGATGTCAGCCCGGGCTGATTTATGAAAGTCAAATGTCAATGGTGTAAATGTAACATATTGGCTTTGGCAGATTCCAATTTTGAGTTTTCAAAATGCCTTAAGCATTTTTCACACCGTTTTATGGTTTTCCTAGAAGAAAAAATTTATATGGCCTCTCTGATGTCATCCCGGGCTGATTTATGAAACTCAAATGTCATAACGGTGTAAATGTAACATCTTGGCTTTGGCAGATTCCAATTTTGAGTTTTTAAAAAGCCGTAAGAATTTTTCACCCGGTTTTAGGGTTTTCCTAGAAGAAACAAAATTATACGGCCTCTCTGATGTCTTGCCCGGGCTGATTTATGAAAGTCAAATGTCTTAGCGTGTAAATGTAACATATTGGCTTTGGCAGATTCCAATTTTGAGTTTTCAAAAAGCCGTAAGAATGTGTTCACCCGGTTTTAGGGTTTTTCCGAGAAGGAAAAAACATATACGGCCTCTCTGATGTCACACGGACTGATTGTATGAATGTCAAAATGTCATAAACGGTGTAAATGTAACATATGTGGCTTTGGCATGCCATTTTCCAATTTTGAGTTTTCAAAATGCCTTAAGAATTTTTCAAACAACCCGGTTTTAGGGTTTCCCTCGAAGGGAAAAAAATTATAACGGCCTCTCTGATGTCAGCCCGGCTGATTTATGAATGGATCAAATGTCATAAACGAACGGTGTAAATGTAACATATTCGGCTTTGGCAAGATTCAATTGAGTTTTCAAAAAGGCGTAACAGAAATTTTTCACCCACGACCGGTTTAGGATATTTCCTAGAAGAAAAAAATTATACGGCCTCTCTGATGTCAGCCCGGGTTGATTATGAAAGTCAATGTCATAAAGGGTAAATGTAACATATTGGCTTGGGCAGATTTCAATTTGAGTTTTCAAAAAGGCGTAGAATATTTTGCACCCTGTTTTAGGGTTTTCCTAGAAGAAAAAAAAATTTATACGGCCTCTCTGATGTCAGCCCGGCTGATTTATGAAAGTCAAATGTCATAACGGTGTAAATGTAACATATTGGCTTTGGCAGATTCCAATTTTGTGTTTTCAAAAGCCGTAAGAATTTTCACCCGGTTTAGGGTTTTCCTAGAAGGAAAAAAACAGATACGGCCTCTCTGATATCAGCCCGGACTGAGTTTATGAATGTCAAATGTCAAACGGTGTAAATGTAAACATATTGGCTTTGCAGATTCCAATTTGAGTTTTCAAAATGCCGTAAGAATTTTTCACCCAGTTTTAGGGTTTCCCCTCGAAGAAAAAAATTATACGGCCTCTCTAACGTCAGCCCGGGCTGATTTATGAATGTCAAATGTCATAACTGTGTAAATGTAACATATTGGGTTTGGCAGATTCGAATTTTGAGTTTCAAAAAGGCGTAAGAATTTTTCACACCGGTTTTAGGATTTTCCTAGAAGAAAAAAAATTATACGGGCCTCTCTGATGTCAGCCCGGGTTGATTTATGAAAGTCAAATGTCATAACGGTGTAAATGTAACATATTGGCTTTGGCAGATTTCAATTTTGAGTTTTCAAAAAGCCGTAAGAATATTTCACCCGGTTTTAGGGTTTTCCTAGAAGAAAAAAAATTATACGGCCTCATTGACGTCAGCCCGGGCTGATTATGAAAGTCAAATGTCATAACGGTGTAAATATAACATATTGGCTTTGGCAGATTCTAATTATGAGTTTTCAAAATGCCTTAAGAATTTTCACCCGGTTTTAGGGTTTTCCTAAAAGAAACAAAATTATACGGCCTCTCTGATGTAGCCCGGGCTGATTTATGAAATTCAAATGTAATAACGTTGTAAATGTAACATATTGGCTTTGGGCAGATTCCAATTTTGAGTTTCAAACGGCGTAAACAATTTTTCACCCGGTTTAGGATTTCCTAGAAGAAAAAAATTATACGGCCTCTCTGATGTCATCCCGGGTTGATTTAATGAAAGTCAAATGTCATAAACGGTGTAAATGTAACATATTGGCTTTGGCAGATTTCAATTTTGAGTTTTCAAAATGCCTTAACAATTTTTCACCCGATTTTAGGGTTTTCCTAGAAGTAAAAAAATTATAACGGCCTCTCTGATGTCAGCCCGGGATGATTTATGAAAGTCAAAAGTCAATGGTGTAATGTAACATATGGGCTTTGGCAGATTCCAATTTTGAGTTTTCAAAATGCTTAAGCATTTTTCACACCCGGTTTTATGGTTTTCCTAAAGAAAAAATTTATATGGCCTCTCTCTGATGTCATCCCGGGATGATTTATGAAACTCAAATGTCATAACGGGGTAAATGTACATCTTGGCGTTGGCAGATTCCAATTTTGAGTATTCAAAATGCGTAAGAATTTTTCACCCGGTTTTAGGGTTTTCCTAGAAGAAAAAAATTATACGGCCTCTCTGATGTCAGCCCGGGCTGATTTATGAAAGTCAAATGTCATAACGGTGTAAATGTAACATATTGGCTTTGGCAGATTCCAATTTTGAGTTTTCAAAATGCGTAAGAATTTTTCACCCGGTTTTAGGGTTTTCCTAGAAGAAAAAAATTATACGGCCTCTCTGATGTCAGCCCGGGCTGATTTATGAAAGTCAAATGTCATAACGGTGTAAATGTAACATATTGGCTTTGGCAGATTCCAATTTTGAGTTTTCAAAAGCCGTAAGAATTTTTCACCCGGTTTTAGGGTTTTCCTAGAAGAAAAAAAATTATACGGCCTCTCTGATGTCAGCCCGGGCTGATTTATGAAAGTCAAATGTCATAACGGTGTAAATGTAACATATTGGCTTTGGCAGATTCCAATTTTGAGTTTTCAAAAAGCCGTAAGAATTTTTCACCCGGTTTTAGGGTTTTCCTAGAAGAAAAAAAATTATACGGCCTCTCTGATGTCAGCCCGGGCTGATTTATGAAAGTCAAATGTCATAACGGTGTAAATGTAACATATTGGCTTTGGCAGATTCCAATTTTGAGTTTTCAAAATGCGTAAGAATTTTTCACCCGGTTTTAGGGTTTTCCTAGAAGAAAAAAAATTATACGGCCTCTCTGATGTCAGCCCGGGCTGATTTATGAAAGTCAAATGTCATAACGGTGTAAATGTAACATATTGGCTTTGGCAGATTCCAATTTTGAGTTTTCAAAATGCCGTAAGAATTTTTCACCCGGTTTTAGGGTTTTCCTAGAAGAAAAAAAATTATACGGCCTCTCTGATGTCAGCCCGGGCTGATTTATGAAAGTCAAATGTCATAACGGTGTAAATGTAACATATTGGCTTTGGCAGATTCCAATTTTGAGTTTTCAAAAGCCGTAAGAATTTTTCACCCGGTTTTAGGGTTTTCCTAGAAGAAAAAAAATTATACGGCCTCTCTGATGTCAGCCCGGGCTGATTTATGAAAGTCAAATGTCATAACGGTGTAAATGTAACATATTGGCTTTGGCAGATTCCAATTTTGAGTTTTCAAAAAGCCGTAAGAATTTTTCACCGGTTTTAGGGTTTTCCTAGAAGAAAAAAAATTATACGGCCTCTCTGATGTCAGCCCGGGCTGATTTATGAAAGTCAAATGTCATAACGGTGTAAATGTAACATATTGGCTTTGGCAGATTCCAATTTTGAGTTTTCAAAATGCCGTAAGAATTTTTCACCCGGTTTTAGGGTTTTCCTAGAAGAAAAAAAATTATACGGCCTCTCTGATGTCAGCCCGGGCTGATTTATGAAAGTCAAATGTCATAACGGTGTAAATGTAACATATTGGCTTTGGCAGATTCCAATTTTGAGTTTTCAAAATGCCGTAAGAATTTTTCACCCGGTTTTAGGGTTTTCCTAGAAGAAAAAAAATTATACGGCCTCTCTGATGTCAGCCCGGGCTGATTTATGAAAGTCAAATGTCATAACGGTGTAAATGTAACATATTGGCTTTGGCAGATTCCAATTTTGAGTTTTCAAAATGCGTAAGAATTTTTCACCGGTTTTAGGGTTTTCCTAGAAGAAAAAAAATTATACGGCCTCTCTGATGTCAGCCCGGGCTGATTTATGAAAGTCAAATGTCATAACGGTGTAAATGTAACATATTGGCTTTGGCAGATTCCAATTTTGAGTTTTCAAAAAGCCGTAAGAATTTTTCACCCGGTTTTAGGGTTTTCCTAGAAGAAAAAAAATTATACGGCCTCTCTGATGTCAGCCCGGGCTGATTTATGAAAGTCAAATGTCATAACGGTGTAAATGTAACATATTGGCTTTGGCAGATTCCAATTTTGAGTTTTCAAAAGCCGTAAGAATTTTTCACCGGTTTTAGGGTTTTCCTAGAAGAAAAAAAATTATACGGCCTCTCTGATGTCAGCACGGACTTGATTTATGAATGTCAAATGTCATAACGGTGTAAATGTAACATATTGGCTTTGGCAGATTCCAATTTTGAGTTTTCAAAATGCCGTAAGAATTTTTCACCGGTTTTAGGGTTTTCCTAGAAGAAAAAAAATTATACGGCCTCTCTGATGTCAGCCCGGGCTGATTTATGAAAGTCAAATGTCATAACGGTGTAAATGTAACATATTGGCTTTGGCAGATTCCAATTTTGAGTTTTCAAAAAGCCGTAAGAATTTTTCACCCGGTTTTAGGGTTTTCCTAGAAGAAAAAAATTATACGGCCTCTCTGATGTCAGCCCGGGCTGATTTATGAAAGTCAAATGTCATAACGGTGTAAATGTAACATATTGGCTTTGGCAGATTCCAATTTTGAGTTTTCAAAATGCCGTAAGAATTTTTCACCCGGTTTTAGGGTTTTCCTAGAAGAAAAAAAATTATACGGCCTCTCTGATGTCAGCCCGGGCTGATTTATGAAAGTCAAATGTCATAACGGTGTAAATGTAACATATTGGCTTTGGCAGATTCCAATTTTGAGTTTTCAAAAAGGCGTAAGAATTTTTCACTCGGTTTTAGGGTTTTCCTAGAAGAAAAAAAATTATACGGCCTCTCTGATGTCAGCCCGGGCTGATTTATGAAAGTCAAATGTCATAACGGTGTAAATGTAACATATTGGCTTTGGCAGATTCCAATTTTGAGTTTTCAAAAAGGCGTAAGAATTTTTCACCCGGTTTTAGGGTTTTCCTAGAAGAAAAAAATTATACGGCCTCTCTGATGTCAGCCCGGGCTGATTTATGAAAGTCAAATGTCATAACGGTGTAAATGTAACATATTGGCTTTGGCAGATTCCAATTTTGAGTTTCAAAATGCCTTAAGAATTTTTCACCCCGGTTTTAGGGTTTTCCTAGAAGAAACAAAATTAGATACGGCCTCTCTGATGTCAGCCCGGGCTGATTTATGAAAGTCAAATGTCATAACGGTGTAAATGTAACATATTGGCTTTGGCAGATTCCAATTTTGAGTTTTCAAAAAGCCGTAAGAATTTTTCACCCGGTTTTAGGGTTTTCCTAGAAGAAAAAAAATTATACGGCCTCTCTGATGTCAGCCCGGGCTGATTTATGAAAGTCAAATGTCATAACGGTGTAAATGTAACATATTGGCTTTGGCAGATTCCAATTTTGAGTTTTCAAAAAGCCGTAAGAATTTTTCACCGGTTTTAGGGTTTTCCTAGAAGAAAAAAAATTATACGGCCTCTCTGATGTCAGCCCGGGCTGATTTATGAAAGTCAAATGTCATAACGGTGTAAATGTAACATATTGGCTTTGGCAGATTCCAATTTTGAGTTTTCAAAAAGCCGTAAGAATTTTTCACCCGGTTTTAGGGTTTTCCTAGAAGAAAAAAAATTATACGGCCTCTCTGATGTCAGCCCGGGCTGATTTATGAAAGTCAAATGTCATAACGGTGTAAATGTAACATATTGGCTTTGGCAGATTCCAATTTTGAGTTTTCAAAATGCCGTAAGAATTTTTCACCCGGTTTTAGGGTTTTCCTAGAAGAAAAAAAATTATACGGCCTCTCTGATGTCAGCCCGGGCTGATTTATGAAAGTCAAATGTCATAACGGTGTAAATGTAACATATTGGCTTTGGCAGATTCCAATTTTGAGTTTTCAAAAGGCCGTAAGAATTTTTCACCCGGTTTTAGGGTTTTCCTAGAAGAAAAAAATTATACGGCCTCTCTGATGTCAGCCCGGGCTGATTTATGAAAGTCAAATGTCATAACGGTGTAAATGTAACATATTGGCTTTGGCAGATTCCAATTTTGAGTTTTCAAAATGCGTAAGAATTTTTCACCCGGTTTTAGGGTTTTCCTAGAAGAAAAAAAATTATACGGCCTCTCTGATGTCAGCCCGGGCTGATTTATGAAAGTCAAATGTCATAACGGTGTAAATGTAACATATTGGCTTTGGCAGATTCCAATTTTGAGTTTTCAAAAAGGCGTAAGAATTTTTCACCGGTTTTAGGGTTTTCCTAGAAGAAAAAAATTATACGGCCTCTCTGATGTCAGCCCGGGCTGATTTATGAAAGTCAAATGTCATAACGGTGTAAATGTAACATATTGGCTTTGGCAGATTCCAATTTTGAGTTTTCAAAAGCCGTAAGAATTTTTCACCCGGTTTTAGGGTTTTCCTAGAAGAAAAAAATTATACGGCCTCTCTGATGTCAGCCCGGGCTGATTTATGAAAGTCAAATGTCATAACGGTGTAAATGTAACATATTGGCTTTGGCAGATTCCAATTTTGAGTTTTCAAAATGGCGTAAGAATTTTTCACCCGGTTTTAGGGTTTTCCTAGAAGAAAAAAAATTATACGGCCTCTCTGATGTCAGCCCGGGCTGATTTATGAAAGTCAAATGTCATAACGGTGTAAATGTAACATATTGGCTTTGGCAGATTCCAATTTTGAGTTTTCAAAATGCCGTAAGAATTTTTCACCGGTTTTAGGGTTTTCCTAGAAGAAAAAAAATTATACGGCCTCTCTGATGTCAGCCCGGGCTGATTTATGAAAGTCAAATGTCATAACGGTGTAAATGTAACATATTGGCTTTGGCAGATTCCAATTTTGAGTTTTCAAAATGCCGTAAGAATTTTTCACCCGGTTTTAGGGTTTTCCTAGAAGAAAAAAAATTATACGGCCTCTCTGATGTCAGCCCGGGCTGATTTATGAAAGTCAAATGTCATAACGGTGTAAATGTAACATATTGGCTTTGGCAGATTCCAATTTTGAGTTTTCAAAAAGCCGTAAGAATTTTTCACCCGGTTTTAGGGTTTTCCTAGAAGAAAAAAAATTATACGGCCTCTCTGATGTCAGCCCGGGCTGATTTATGAAAGTCAAATGTCATAACGGTGTAAATGTAACATATTGGCTTTGGCAGATTCCAATTTTGAGTTTTCAAAAAGCCGTAAGAATTTTTCACCCGGTTTTAGGGTTTTCCTAGAAGAAAAAAAATTATACGGCCTCTCTGATGTCAGCCCGGGCTGATTTATGAAAGTCAAATGTCATAACGGTGTAAATGTAACATATTGGCTTTGGCAGATTCCAATTTTGAGTTTTCAAAATGCCGTAAGAATTTTTCACCGGTTTTAGGGTTTTCCTAGAAGAAAAAAATTATACGGCCTCTCTGATGTCAGCCCGGGCTGATTTATGAAAGTCAAATGTCATAACGGTGTAAATGTAACATATTGGCTTTGGCAGATTCCAATTTTGAGTTTTCAAAAGCCGTAAGAATTTTTCACCCGGTTTTAGGGTTTTCCTAGAAGAAAAAAATTATACGGCCTCTCTGATGTCAGCCCGGGCTGATTTATGAAAGTCAAATGTCATAACGGTGTAAATGTAACATATTGGCTTTGGCAGATTCCAATTTTGAGTTTTCAAAATGCCGTAAGAATTTTTCACCCGGTTTTAGGGTTTTCCTAGAAGAAAAAAATTATACGGCCTCTCTGATGTCAGCCCGGGCTGATTTATGAAAGTCAAATGTCATAACGGTGTAAATGTAACATATTGGCTTTGGCAGATTCCAATTTTGAGTTTTCAAAATGCCGTAAGAATTTTTCACCGGTTTTAGGGTTTTCCTAGAAGAAAAAAATTATACGGCCTCTCTGATGTCAGCCCGGGCTGATTTATGAAAGTCAAATGTC
The DNA here is from genome assembly GCA_907163345.1 of Haberlea rhodopensis. Taxonomy (NCBI): domain Eukaryota; kingdom Viridiplantae; phylum Streptophyta; class Magnoliopsida; order Lamiales; family Gesneriaceae; genus Haberlea; species Haberlea rhodopensis. The sequence continues at coordinate 33,691 of CAJQUN010001227.1, read as the reverse complement.
ATAACGGTGTAAATGTAACATATTGGCTTTGGCAGATTCCAATTTTGAGTTTTCAAAATGCCGTAAGAATTTTTCACCCGGTTTTAGGGTTTTCCTAGAAGAAAAAAAATTATACGGCCTCTCTGATGTCAGCCCGGGCTGATTTATGAAAGTCAAATGTCATAACGGTGTAAATGTAACATATTGGCTTTGGCAGATTCCAATTTTGAGTTTTCAAAATGCCGTAAGAATTTTTCACCCGGTTTTAGGGTTTTCCTAGAAGAAAAAAATTATACGGCCTCTCTGATGTCAGCCCGGGCTGATTTATGAAAGTCAAATGTCATAACGGTGTAAATGTAACATATTGGCTTTGGCAGATTCCAATTTTGAGTTTTCAAAAAGCCGTAAGAATTTTTCACCCGGTTTTAGGGTTTTCCTAGAAGAAAAAAAATTATACGGCCTCTCTGATGTCAGCCCGGGCTGATTTATGAAAGTCAAATGTCATAACGGTGTAAATGTAACATATTGGCTTTGGCAGATTCCAATTTTGAGTTTTCAAAATGCCGTAAGAATTTTTCACCCGGTTTTAGGGTTTTCCTAGAAGAAAAAAAATTATACGGCCTCTCTGATGTCAGCCCGGGCTGATTTATGAAAGTCAAATGTCATAACGGTGTAAATGTAACATATTGGCTTTGGCAGATTCCAATTTTGAGTTTTCAAAATGCCGTAAGAATTTTTCACCCGGTTTTAGGGTTTTCCTAGAAGAAAAAAAATTATACGGCCTCTCTGATGTCAGCCCGGGCTGATTTATGAAAGTCAAATGTCATAACGGTGTAAATGTAACATATTGGCTTTGGCAGATTCCAATTTTGAGTTTTCAAAATGCCGTAAGAATTTTTCACCCGGTTTTAGGGTTTTCCTAGAAGAAAAAAAATTATACGGCCTCTCTGATGTCAGCCCGGGCTGATTTATGAAAGTCAAATGTCATAACGGTGTAAATGTAACATATTGGCTTTGGCAGATTCCAATTTTGAGTTTTCAAAATGCCGTAAGAATTTTTCACCCGGTTTTAGGGTTTTCCTAGAAGAAAAAAATTATACGGCCTCTCTGATGTCAGCCCGGGCTGATTTATGAAAGTCAAATGTCATAACGGTGTAAATGTAACATATTGGCTTTGGCAGATTCCAATTTTGAGTTTTCAAAATGCCGTAAGAATTTTTCACCCGGTTTTAGGGTTTTCCTAGAAAAAAAAAATTATACGGCCTCTCTGATGTCAGCCCGGGCTGATTTATGAAAGTCAAATGTCATAACGGTGTAAATGTAACATATTGGCTTTGGCAGATTCCAATTTTGAGTTTTCAAAATGCCGTAAGAATTTTTCACCCGGTTTTAGGGTTTTCCTAGAAGAAAAAAAATTATACGGCCTCTCTGATGTCAGCCCGGGCTGATTTATGAAAGTCAAATGTCATAACGGTGTAAATGTAACATATTGGCTTTGGCAGATTCCAATTTTGAGTTTTCAAAATGCCGTAAGAATTTTTCACCCGGTTTTAGGGTTTTCCTAGAAGAAAAAAAATTATACGGCCTCTCTGATGTCAGCCCGGGCTGATTTATGAAAGTCAAATGTCATAACGGTGTAAATGTAACATATTGGCTTTGGCAGATTCCAATTTTGAGTTTTCAAAAAGCCGTAAGAATTTTTCACCGGTTTTAGGGTTTTCCTAGAAGAAAAAAAATTATACGGCCTCTCTGATGTCAGCCCGGGCTGATTTATGAAAGTCAAATGTCATAACGGTGTAAATGTAACATATTGGCTTTGGCAGATTCCAATTTTGAGTTTTCAAAAGGCGTAAGAATTTTTCACCCGGTTTTAGGGTTTTCCTAGAAGAAAAAAAATTATACGGCCTCTCTGATGTCAGCCCGGGCTGATTTATGAAAGTCAAATGTCATAACGGTGTAAATGTAACATATTGGCTTTGGCAGATTCCAATTTTGAGTTTTCAAAATGCCGTAAGAATTTTTCACCGGTTTTAGGGTTTTCCTAGAAGAAAAAAAATTATACGGCCTCTCTGATGTCAGCCCGGGCTGATTTATGAAAGTCAAATGTCATAACGGTGTAAATGTAACATATTGGCTTTGGCAGATTCCAATTTTGAGTTTTCAAAATGCCGTAAGAATTTTTCACCCGGTTTTAGGGTTTTCCTAGAAGAAAAAAAATTATACGGCCTCTCTGATGTCAGCCCGGGCTGATTTATGAAAGTCAAATGTCATAACGGTGTAAATGTAACATATTGGCTTTGGCAGATTCCAATTTTGAGTTTTCAAAATGCCGTAAGAATTTTTCACCCTTTTAGGGTTTTCCTAGAAAAAAAAAATTATACGGCCTCTCTGATGTCAGCCCGGGCTGATTTATGAAAGTCAAATGTCATAACGGTGTAAATGTAACATATTGGCTTTGGCAGATTCCAATTTTGAGTTTTCAAAATGCCGTAAGAATTTTTCACCCGGTTTTAGGGTTTTCCTAGAAGAAAAAAAATTATACGGCCTCTCTGATGTCAGCCCGGGCTGATTTATGAAAGTCAAATGTCATAACGGTGTAAATGTAACATATTGGCTTTGGCAGATTCCAATTTTGAGTTTTCAAAAAGGCGTAAGAATTTTTCACCGGTTTTAGGGTTTTCCTAGAAGAAAAAAATTATACGGCCTCTCTGATGTCAGCCCGGGCTGATTTATGAAAGTCAAATGTCATAACGGTGTAAATGTAACATATTGGCTTTGGCAGATTCCAATTTTGAGTTTTCAAAATGCCGTAAGAATTTTTCACCCGGTTTTAGGGTTTTCCTAGAAGAAAAAAAATTATACGGCCTCTCTGATGTCAGCCCGGGCTGATTTATGAAAGTCAAATGTCATAACGGTGTAAATGTAACATATTGGCTTTGGCAGATTCCAATTTTGAGTTTTCAAAAGCCGTAAGAATTTTTCACCCGGTTTTAGGGTTTTCCTAGAAGAAAAAAATTATACGGCCTCTCTGATGTCAGCCCGGGCTGATTTATGAAAGTCAAATGTCATAACGGTGTAAATGTAACATATTGGCTTGGCAGATTCCAATTTTGAGTTTTCAAAATGCCGTAAGAATTTTCACCCGGTTTTAGGGTTTTCCTAGAAGAAAAAAAATTATACGGCCTCTCTGATGTCAGCCCGGGCTGATTTATGAAAGTCAAATGTCATAACGGTGTAAATGTAACATATTGGCTTTGGCAGATTCCAATTTTGAGTTTTCAAAAAGCCGTAAGAATTTTTCACCCGGTTTTAGGGTTTTCCTAGAAGAAAAAAATTATACGGCCTCTCTGATGTCAGCCCGGGCTGATTTATGAAAGTCAAATGTCATAACGGTGTAAATGTAACATATTGGCTTTGGCAGATTCCAATTTTGAGTTTTCAAAATGCGTAAGAATTTTTCACCCGGTTTTAGGGTTTTCCTAGAAGAAAAAAAATTATACGGCCTCTCTGATGTCAGCCCGGGCTGATTTATGAAAGTCAAATGTCATAACGGTGTAAATGTAACATATTGGCTTTGGCAGATTCCAATTTTGAGTTTTCAAAAGCCGTAAGAATTTTTCACCCGGTTTTAGGGTTTTCCTAGAAGAAAAAAAATTATACGGCCTCTCTGATGTCAGCCGGGCTGATTTATGAAAGTCAAATGTCATAACGGTGTAAATGTAACATATTGGCTTTGGCAGATTCCAATTTGAGTTTTCAAATGCCGTAAGAATTTTTCACCCGGTTTTAGGGTTTTCCTAGAAGAAAAAAATTATACGGCCTCTCTGATGTCAGCCCGGGCTGATTTATGAAAGTCAAATGTCATAACGGGTAAATGTAAATATTGGCTTTGGTAAATGAGTTTAACATATTGGCTTGGCAATTTCAATTTTGAGTTTTCAAAATGCCTTAAGAATTTTTCACCGGTTTTAGGGTTTTCTAGAAGAAAAAAAATTAACGGCCTCTCTGATGTCAGCCCGGGCTGATTTATGAAAGTCAAATGTCATAACGGTGTAAATGTAACATATTGGCTTTGGCAGATTCCAATTTGAGTTTTCAAAAAGCCGTAAGAATTTTTCACTCGGTTTTAGGGTTTTCCTAGAAGAAAAAAATTATACGGCCTCTCTGATGTCAGCCCGGGCTGATTTATGAAAGTCAAATGTCATAACGGTGTAAATGTAACATATTGGCTTGGCAGATTCCAATTTTGAGTTTTCAAAATCCGTAAGAATTTTCACCCGGTTTTAGGGTTTTCTAGAAGAAAAAAAATTATACGGCCTCTCTGATGTCAGCCCGGGCTGATTTATGAAAGTCAAATGTCATAACGGTGTAAATGTAACATATTGGCTTTGGCAGATTCCAATTTTGAGTTTTCAAAAAGGCCGTAAGAATTTTTCACTCGGTTTTAGGGTTTTCCTAGAAAAAAAAAAATTATACGGCCTCTCTGATGTCAGCCCGGGCTGATTTATGAAAGTCAAATGTCATAACGGTGTAAATGTAACATATTGGCTTTGCAGATTCCAATTTTGAGTTTTCAAAAGCGTAAGAATTTTTCACCCGTTTTAGGGTTTTCTAGAAGAAAAAAATTATACGGCCTCTCTGATGTCAGCCGGGCTGATTTATGAAAGTCAAATGTCATAACGGGTAAATGTAACATATTGGCTTTGGCAGATTCCAATTTTGAGTTTTCAAAAAGCCGTAAGAATTTTTCACTCGGTTTTAGGGTTTTCCTTGTAGAGAAAAAATTATACGGCCTCTCTGATGTATTCC
>CAJQUN010001227.1:0-28403 GCA_907163345.1 Haberlea rhodopensis | reverse complement strand
CTATTGGCTTTGGCAGATTTCCAATTTTGAGTTTTAAAAAGGCCGTAAGAATTTTTCACCCGGGTTTAGGGTTTTCCTAGAAGAAAAAAATTATACGGCTCTCTGATGTCAGCCAGGGCTGATTTATGAAAGTCAAATGTCATAACGGATAAATGTAACATATTGGCTTTGGCAGATTCAATTTTGAGTTTTCAAAATGCCTAAGAATTTTCACCGGTTTTAGGGTTTTCCTAGAAGAAAAAAAATATACGGCCTCTCTGATGTCAGCCCGGGCTTTTATGAAAGTCAAATGTCATAATGGGTGTAAATGTAACATATTGGCTTTGGCAGATTCAATTTGAGGTTTCAAAATGCCGTAAGAATTTTCACCCGGTTTTAGGGTTTCCTAGAAGAAAAAAAATTATACGGCCTCTCTGATGTCAGCACGGACTGATTTATGAATGTCAAATGCATAACAGTGTAAATGTAACATATTGGCTTTGGCAGATTCCAATTTGAGTTTCAAAAAGCCGTAAGAATTTTTCACCCGGTTTTAGGGATTTTCCTAGAAGAAAATAATTATACGGCCTCTCTGATGTCAGCCCGGGTTGATTTATCAAAGTCAAATGTCATTACGGTGTAAATGTAACATATTGGCTTTGACAGATTCAATTTGAGTTTTCAAAAAGGCGTAAGAATATTTTCACCCGGTTTTAGGGTTTTCCTAGAAGAAAAAAATTATACGGCCTCTTTGACGTCAGCCCGGGCTGATTTATGAAAGTCAAATGTCATAACGGTGTAAATATAACATATTGGCTTTGGCAGATTCTAATTTTGAGTTTTCAAAATGCCTTAAGAAATTTTCACCCGGTTTTAGGGTTTTCCTAGAAGAAACAAAATTATACGGCCTCTCTGATGTCAGCCCAGGGCTGATTTATGAAAGTCAAATGTAATAACGTTGTAAATGTAACTTATTGGCTTTGGCAGATTCTAATTTTGAGTTTTTCAAAAGCCCTGTAGAAATTTTTCACACGGATTTTAGGGTTTCCTCAGAAGAAAAAAATTATACGGCATCTCTGATGTCAGCCCAGGCTGATTTATAAAGTCAATGTCAAACGGTGGTAAATGTAACATATTGGCTTGGCAGATTCCAATTTTTAGTTTTCCCAAAATGGCCTTAAGAATTTCACGCCCGTTTTTATGGTTTCAGAAGAAAAAAAATATACGGCCTCTTGATGTCAGCCCGGGCTGGATTTATGAAAGTCAAATGTCATAACGGTGTAAATGTAACATATGGCTTTGGCAGATTCCAATTTGGAGTTTCAAAAAGCGAAGAATTTTCACCCGGTTTTAGGGTTTTCCTAGAAGAAAAAAAATATACGGCCTCTCTGATGTCAGCCGGGTGTTTAGAAAGTCAAATTATAACGTGTAAATGACATTGGTTTGGAGACCCATTGAGTTTCAAAATTAAGAATTTTACCCGTTTTAGGGTTTTCCTAGAAGAAAAAAAAATTATACGGCCTCTCTGAAGTCAGCCCGGGCTGATTTATGCAAGTCAAATGTCATAACGGTTGTTTTTGTGTAAATGTAACATCTTGGCTTTGGCCGATTCAAGTTTTGCGTTTTCAAAAAGCGGTAAGAATTTTTCACCCGGTTTTTAGGGTTTTCGCTTAGAAGAAAAAAATTATACGGCCTCTCTGATGTCAGCTCGGGCTGATTTATGAAAGTAAAATGTCATAACGGTGTAAATGTAATATCATATTAGCTTTGGCAGATTCCAATTTTGAGTTTTCAAAATGTCGTAAGAATTTTTCACACCGGTTTAGGGTTTTCCTAGAAGAAAAAAATTATACGGCATCTCTGATGTCAGCCCGGGCTAATTTATGAAAGTCAAATGTCATAACGGTTGTAAATGTAACATATTGGCTTTGGCAGATTCCAATTTTGAGTTTTCAAAAAGCCGTAAGAATTTTTCACCCGGTTTTAGGGTTTTCCTAGAAGAAAAAAAATGATACGGCCTCTCTGATGTCAGCCCGGGCTGATTTATGAAAGTCAAATGTCATAACGGTGTAAATGTAACATATTGGCTTTGGCAGATTCCAATTTTGAGTTTTCAAAATGCCTTAAGAATTTTTCACCCGGTTTTAGGGTTTTCATAGAAGAAAAAAAATATACGGCCTCGCTGATGTCAGTCCGCGCTGATTTATGAAAGTCAAATGTCATAACGGTGTAAATGTAACATATTGGTTTTGGCAGATTTCAATTTTGAGTTTTCAAAAAGGCGTAAGAATTTTTCACTTGGTTTTAGGGTTTTCTGAGAAGGAAAAAAATTATACGTCCTCTCTGATGTCAGCCCGTGTTGATTTATGAAAGTCAAATGTCATAACGGTGTAAATGTAACATATTGGCTTTGGCAGATTCAAATTTTGAGTTTTCAAAAAGCCGTAAAAATTTTCACCCGGTTTTAGGGTTTTCCTAGAAGAAAAAAAATTATACGGGCCTCTCCTGATGTAGCCGGGTTGATATGGAAGTCAAATATCATAACGTTGTAAATGTAACATATTGGCTTTGGCAGATTCCAATTTTGAGTTTTCAAAATGCCTTAACAATTTTTTCACCCGGATTTTAGGGTTTTCCTAGAAGTAAAAAAATTTACGGCCTCTCTGATGTCAGCCCGGGCTGATTTATGAAGTCAAATGTCATAAGGTGTAAATGTAACATATTGGCTTTGGCAGATTCCAATTTGAGTTTTCAAAATGCCGTAAGAATTTTTCACCCGGTTTTAGGATTTTCCTAGAAGAAAAAAATTATACGGCCTCTCTGATGTCAGCCCGGGCTGATTTATGAAAGTCAAATGTCATAACGGTGTAAATGTAACATATTGGCTTTGGCAGATTCCAATTTTGAGTTTTCAAAAAGCCGTAAGAATTTTTCACTCGGTTTTAGGGTTTTCCTAGAAGAAAAAAAATTATACGGCCTCTCTGATGTCATCCGGGCTGATTTATGAAATTCAAATGTCATAACGGTGTAAATGTAACATATTGGCTTTGGCAGATTCCAATTTTGAGTTTTTAAAAAGCCGTAAGAATTTTTCACTCGGTTTTAGGGTTTTCCTAGAAGAAAAAAATTATACGGCCTCTCTGATGTCAGTCCCGGGCTTATTTATGAAAGTCAAATGTCATAACGGTTGTAAATGTAACATATTGGCTTTGGCAGATTCCAATTTTGAGTTTTCAAAAGGCGTAAGAATATTTCACCGGGTTTTAGGGTTTTCCTAGAAGAAAAAAATTATACGGCCTCTCTGACTGTCAGCCCGGGCTGATTTATGAAAGTCAAATGTCATAACGGTGTAAATGTAACATATTGGCTTTGGCAGATTCCAATTTTGAGTTTTCAAAAAGGCCGTAAGAATTTTTCACCCGATTTTAGGGTTTTCCTAGAAGAAAAAAATTATACGGCCTCTCTGATGTCAGCCCGGGCTGATTTATGAAAGTCAAATGTCATAACGGTGTAAATGTAACATATTGGCTTTGGCAGATTCCAATTTTGAGTTTTCAAAATGCGTAAGAATTTTTCACCCGGTTTTAGGGTTTTCCTAGAAGAAAAAAAATTATACGGCCTCTCTGATGTCAGCCCGGGCTGATTTATGAAAGTCAAATGTCATAACGGTGTAAATGTAACATATTGGCTTTGGCAGATTCCAATTTTGAGTTTTCAAAATGCCTTAAGAATTTTTCACCCGGTTTTAGGGTTTTCCTAGAAGAAAAAAAATATACGGCCTCTCTGATGTCAGCCCGGGCTGATTTATGAAAGTCAAATGTCATAACGGTGTAAATGTAACATATTGGCTTTGGCAGATTCCAATTTTGAGTTTTCAAAAAGGCGTAAGAATATTTCACCCGGTTTAGGGTTTTCCTAGAAGAAAAAAAATTATACGGCCTCTCTGATGTCAGCCCGGGCTGATTTATGAAAGTCAAATGTCATAACGGTGTAATGTAACATATTGGCTTTGGCAGATTCCAATTTTGAGTTTTCAAAAGGCCGTAAGAATTCTTTCACCTCGGTTTTAGGGTTTTCCTAGAAGAAAAAAAATTATACGGCCTCTCTGATGTCAGCCCGGGGTGATTATGAAAGTCAAATGTCATAACGGTGTAAATGTAACATATTGGCTTTGGCAGATTCCCAATTTTGAGTTTTCAACAAGGCGTAAGAATTTTTCACCCGGTTTTAGGGTTTTCCCTAGAAGAAAAAACATATACGGCCTCTCTGATGTCAGCCGGGCTTGATTATGAAAGTCAAATGTCAAAACGGTGTGTAAATGTAAAATATTGGCTTTGGCAGATTCCCAATTTTGAGTTTTCAAAAGGCCGTAAGAATTTTTCACTCCGGTTTTAGGGTTTTCCTAGAAGAAAAAAATTATACAGCCTCTCTGATGTCAGCCCGGGCTGATTTATGAAAGTCAAATGTCATAACGGTTGTAAATGTAACATATTGGCTTTGGCAGATTCCAATTTTGAGTTTTCAAAATGCCGTAAGAATTTTTCACCCGGTTTTAGGGTTTTCCTAGAAGAAAAAAATTATACGGCATCTCTGATGTCAGCCCGGGCTTGATTTATGAAAGTCAAATGTCATAACGGTGTAAATGTAACATATTGGCTTTGGCAGATTCCAATTTTGAGTTTTCAAAATGCCGTAAGAATTTTTCACCCGGTTTTAGGGTTTTCCTAGAAGAAAAAAATTATACGGCCTCTCTGATGTCAGCCCGGGCTGATTTATGAAAGTCAAATGTCATAACGGTGTAAATGTAACATATTGGCTTTGGCAGATTCCAATTTTGAGTTTTCAAAAGCCGTAAGAATTTTCACCCGGTTTTAGGGTTTTCCTAGAAGGAAAAAAATATACGGCCTCTCTGATGTCAGCACGGCTGATTTATGAATGTCAAATGTCATAACGGTGTAAATGTAACATATTGGCTTTGGCAGATTCCAATTTTGAGTTTTCAAAATGCCTTAAGAATTTTTCACCCGGTTTTAGGGTTTCCCTCGAAGAAAAAAATTATACGGCCTCTCTGATGTCAGCCCGGGGTGATTTATGAATGTCAAATGTCATAACGGTGTAAATATAACATATTGGCTTTGGCAGATTCTAGTTTTGAGTTTTCAAAATGCCTTAAGAAATTTTCACCCGGTTTTAGGGTTTTCCTAGAAGAAACAAAATTATACGGCCTCTCTGATGTCAGCCCGGGCTGATTTATGAAAGTCAAATGTAATAACGTTGTAAATGTAACTTATTGGCTTTGGCAGATTCTAATTTTGAGTTTTCAAAAAGCCGTAAGAATTTTTCACACGGTTTTAGGGTTTTCCTAAAGAAAAAAATTATACGGCATCTCTGATGTCAGCCCGGGCTGATTTATGAAAGTCAAATGTCATAACGGTGTAAATGTAACATATTGGATTTGGCAGATTCCAATTTTGAGTTTTCAAAAAGCCGTAAGAATTTTTCACCCGGTTTTAGGGTTTTCCTAGAAGAAAAAAAATGATACGGCCTCTCTGATGTCAGCCCGGGCTGATTTATGAAAGTCAAATGTCATAACGGTGTAAATGTAACATATTGGCTTTGGCAGATTCCAATTTTGAGTTTTCAAAATGCCTTAAGAATATTTCACCCGGTTTTAGGGTTTTCCTAGAAGAAAAAAAAATTATACGGCCTCTCTGATGTCAGCCCGGGCTGATTTATGAAAGTCAAATGTCATAACGGTGTAAATGTAACATTTTGGCTTTGGCAGATTCCAATTTTGAGTTTTCAAAAAGCGGTAAGAATTTTTCACCCGGTTTTAGGGTTTTCCTAGAAGAAAAAAAATTATACGGCCTCTCTGATGTCAGCTCGGGCTGATTTATGAAAGTCAAATGTCATAGCGGTGTAAATGTATCATATTAGCTTTGGCAGATTCCAATTTTGAGTTTTCAAAATGTCCTAAGAATTTTTCACACGGTTTTGGGGTTTTCTGTTATGATCGATTTCGGGGGTGGGTTGTCATTCCACACCCGAGTTCAACCAATTTGAGCTTCAATAGCTCGTGTTCTTGAAATAATTGCACCGAGAGATTATATCGAGTTCGGTTACAAAACCGAGCGGAAGACACTCGACATAACCCGCTCTAAACCGATTACTCATTTGAAAGACATTTTAAAGAAATGCAATAAAGTGTGTAAAATCAGTAAGGTAAATAACACAAGCATTTGTTTCTGGAAGTTCGAAGCACAACGCTTCTACGTCTCCCCTTCTTCCATCTCATGGAAGGATACACTAGAAGACTTTGATTTATACAACTCTTTGTACAAACCCGATCCAGTTGGGCATTCCCCATCCAACTAGAACTCCTAGCAACTCAACTATGTATGTTCTTTAATGTCTCACATACAAAGACCTCTCAATCCAGTTGTGATGAATCACAAACTGTTACAATGGTATTCACTCTTCTGTTTTAGCTCACAAATACAATGAATAGAGTGAATACAAAGGCACAAATGATCTCCTAACAGATCTGATACAGCAAGGTAAGAGGTGCCAAAGGTTTGAGGAGTGCTCTTTATTTAGCAGCTTTTGTCTTTGAAGTTCCTCAATTGAATCCCAAGTGGGTTTGCTTTGGAAGGCTTGGATTGATCTTCAATCAGCTGTTATTGAGCTTCCAAATCATGTATATATAGCCCCAAGTAATGATATATACGTTAGATACAAGAATATAACCGTTGGGACAATTTTGGTAAGCTTTCAAACATTGCAACGGTCATATTCTTCTTTCTGGGCTATTTATGGAAGTCCCGCTGGTCCTCTAGCTGGTCTGGTCAGCTGGTCCTCCAGCTGGTTCTCTCCAGCTGGTCCTCCAGCTGGTCCTTCAGCTGGTTCTCTCCAGCTGGTACTCACCAGCTGGTCCTTCAGCTGGTCTGGTCAACTGGTACTCCAACAGGTCCTTCAGCTGGTACTCCAGCTGGTCCTTTCAGCTGGTCCTCCAGCTGGTCTGGTCAACTGGTACTCCAACTGGTCCTTCAGCTGGTACTCCAGCTGGTCTGGTCAACTGGTATTCCAGCTGGTCCTTCAGCTGGTCTGGTCAACTGGTACTCCAACTGGTCCTTCAGCTGGTACTCAAGCTGGTCTGGTCAACTGGTACTCCAACTGGTCCTTCAGCTGGTACTCCAGCTGGTCCTTTCAGCTGGTCCTCCAGCTGGTCTGGTCAGCTGGACTGGTCATCCAGTTGGTCTGGTCAGCTGGTCTTGACATCCAGTTGGTCTGGTCAGCTGGACTGGTCAACCAGTTGGTCTGGTCAGCTGGACTGGTCATCCAGTGGGTCTGCTCAGCCAGTTGGTCTGGTCACCAGTTGGTGCAATCCGGTAGGTGCGATCCGGTAGGTGTGATCCGGTAGGTGCATCCGGTAGGTGCCATCCGGTAGGTGCCATCCGGTAGGTGCGATCCGGTAGGTGCATCCGGTAGGTGTGATCCGGTAGGTGCCATCCGGTAGGTGCAATCCGGTAGGTGTTTCAGCTCTGCACCAGCAAGCTCTTGCAGACGTCTTTTCGTCAAGTAAACCTTCGAATTTGGTCTTCTGGCCTGAAATACAACTTGTAGAGAATTGAGTTTTCTATCCAACCCCTTTGGAATCAGGTCATTTCGATATCCGAGCTATGAGATATGATCAATTTAATCAGCAGTGCTCGGGGTCTACTGGATGCTGAATTCTCATTTCAGCAACCAATCTCAAGGCCATTTCTTAGCAGATCATCAAGCTGTAAAATATCATCTACGAGCTGCACACTTGATGAAATATGTTAGCAACACAATAACAAGTTTTGTTAACATCAAAACCAAGATTATCCGGGTTTCCAAAACCCAACAATCTCCCTCTTTTTGATGATCACAAAACTTGACTAAAAATATGAACATTAAAGCACAATGTTGCATAACAAGAAAAAAACAATATTTTTTAAAAAACATATTTCTCCCCCTTTTTGTGTGAATCAAAAAGGAAGACAAATAAAATTACTCCCCCTCAAGGATTGAGATTAAACTCTCCCCCTTAATTTTAAAATGTTTGAAAATTTGAGCAAGTGAGGGGCAAATGGGGTAGGCTAAAACAAATTAAAAAAATGCAATGCACATTAATTTTTAAATAAAAATAGCCTCTTTTGATGATGCATGAAGCATACTTGGCAACAAATTTGAATTTCTGGACAAAACTCAACAATGTCAATTTCATCTTTCTGCGGTGGCAGCACACTTAGTCCAACTTGAACCAATAAACTGCTTTTCCTCGAGCAAGTTTGGGCTGCAAGACCTATACCGTTGCGATCCTCTATGAGTCTAGTTTGCAACTCAAAAAACGGTTCGTCATTTGGACATCCGAGCAAGAAGTTATGCCAATTTTCCCAAAGTCGCTGCAAGCTGCCAGAAAACTAAAAATGCTTCGAAAAATGTTAGATAAAATCTCAAAATAAAAATTTTAAACTTAAAATGAGTTTAAAACAGATTAAACGAAAATTAAAACTTTGAAATAGATTTTAAAATTATTTTCGTGCAAAATGAATGCAATGAAATTGATTTATATGCTAAAAATTTTCATACACCAAATTTTGAAAAAAAATATGCTATGAAAATATTTCATGCTCATGAGAAGATTTTGAAAATGATTTTAAAAGATATCCGCTAAAAAATCGGTTAAAATGCTTTCCAAGAACAACCAGGTTCTGATGCCACTTGTTAGGATCGATTTCGGGGGTGGGTTGTCATTCCACACCCGAGTTCAACCAACTTGAGCTTCAATAGCTCGTGTTCTTGAAATAATTGCACCGAGAGATTATATCGAGTTCGGTTACAAAACCGAGCGGAAGACACTCGACATAACCCGCTCTAAACCGATTACTCATTTGAAAGACATTTTAAAGAAATGCAATAAAGTGTGTAAAATCAGTAAGGTAAATAACACAAGCATTTGTTTCTGGAAGTTCGAAGCACAACGCTTCTACGTCTCCCCTTCTTCCATCTCATGGAAGGATACACTAGAAGACTTTGATTTATACAACTCTTTGTACAAACCCGATCCAGTTGGGCATTCCCCATCCAACTAGAACTCCTAGCAACTCAACTATGTATGTTCTTTAATGTCTCACATACAAAGACCTCTCAATCCAGTTGTGATGAATCACAAACTGTTACAATGGTATTCACTCTTCTATTTTAGCTCACAAATACAATGAATAGAGTGAATACAAAGGCACAAATGATCTCCTAACAGATCTGATACAGCAAGGTAAGAGGTGCCAAAGGTTTGAGGAGTGCTCTTTATTTAGCAGCTTTTGTCTTTGAAGTTCCTCAATTGAATCCCAAGTGGGTTTGCTTTGGAAGGCTTGGATTGATCTTCAATCAGCTGTTATTGAGCTTCCAAATCATGTATATATAGCCTCAAGTAATGATATATACGTTAGATACAAGAATATAACCGTTGGGACAATTTTGGTAAGCTTCAAAACATTGCAACGGTCATATTCTGCTTTCTGGGCTATTTATGGAAGTCCCGCTGGTCCTCTAGCTGGTCTGGTCAGCTGGTCCTCCAGCTGGTTCTCTCCAGCTGGTCCTCCAGCTGGTTCTCTCCAGCTGGTACTCACCAGCTGGTCCTTCAGCTGGTCTGGTCAACTGGTACTCCAACAGGTCCTTCAGCTGGTACTCCAGCTGGTCCTTTCAGCTGGTCCTCCAGCTGGTCTGGTCAACTGGTACTCCAACTGGTCCTTCAGCTGGTACTCCAGCTGGTCTGGTCAACTGGTATTCCAGCTGGTCCTTCAGCTGGTACTCCAGCTGGTCTGGTCAACTGGTATTCCAGCTGGTCCTTCAGCTGGTCTGGTCAACTGGTACTCCAACTGGTCCTTCAGCTGGTACTCCAGCAGGTCCTTTCAGCTGGTCCTCCAGCTGGTCAGGTCAGCTGGACTGGTCATCCAGTTGGTCTGGTCAGCTGGTCTTGACATCCAGTTGGTCTGGTCAGCTGGACTGGTCATCCAGTTGGTCTGCTCAGCCAGTTGGTCTGGTCACCAGTTGGTGCAATCCGGTAGGTGCGATCCGGTAGGTGTGATCCGATAGGTGCATCCGGTAGGTGCCATCCGGTAGGTGTGATCCGGTAGGTGCATCCGGTACGTGCCATCCGGTAGGTGTGATCCGGTAGGTGCCATCCGGTAGGTGCAATCCGGTAGGTGTTTCAGCTCTGCACCAGCAAGCTCTTGCAGACGTCTTTTCGTCAAGTAAACCTTCGAATTTGGTCTTCTGGCCTGAAATACGACTTGTAGAGAATTGAGTTTTCTATCCAACCCCTTTGGAATCAGGTCATTTCGATATCCGAGTTATGAGATATGATCAATTTAATCAGCAGCGCTCGGGGTCTACTGGATGCTGAATTCTCATTTCAGCAACCAATCTCAAGGCCATTTCTTAGCAGATCATCAAGCTGTAAAATATCATCTACGAGCTGCACACTTGATGAAATATGTTAGCAACACAATAACAAGTTTTGTTAACATCAAAACCAAGATTATCCGGGTTTCCAAAACCCAACATTTTCCTAGAAGAAAAAAAATTATACGGCATCTCTGATGTCAGCCCGGGCTAATTTATGAAAGTCAAATGTCATAACGGTGTAAATGTAACATATTGGCTTAGGCAGATTCCAATTTTGAGTTTTCAAAAAGCCGTAAGAATTTTTCACCCGGTTTTAGGGTTTTCCTAGAAGAAAAAAAATGATACGGCCTCTCTGATGTCAGCCCGGGCTGATTTATGAAAGTCAAATGTTATAACGGTGTAAATGTAACATATTGGCTTTGGCAGATTCCAATTTTGCGTTTTCAAAATGCCTTAAGAATTTTTCACCCGGTTATAGGGTTTTCATAGAAGAAAAAAAATATACGGCCTCTCTGATGTCAGCCCGCGCTGATTTATGAAAGTCAAATGTCATAACGGTGTAAATGTAACATATTGGTTTTGGCAGATTTCAATTTTGAGTTTTCAAAAAGGCGTAAGAATTTTTCACTCGGTTTTAGGGTTTTCTGAGAAGGAAAAAAATTATACGTCCTCTCTGATGTCAGCCCGGGTTGATTTATGAAAGTCAAATGTCATAACGGTGTAAATGTAACATATTGGCTTTGGCAGATTCAAATTTTGAGTTTTCAAAAAGCCGTAAAAAATTTTCACCCGGTTTTAGGGTTTTCCTAGAAGAAAAAAAATTATACGGCCTCTCCGATGTCAGCCCGGGTTGATGAAAGTCAAATGTCATAACGGTGTAAATGTAACATATTGGCTTTGGCGGATTCCAATTTTGAGTTTTCAAAATGCCTTAACAATTTTTCACCCGATTTTAGGGTTTTCCTAGAAGTAAAAAAATTATACGGCCTCTCTGATGTCAGCCCGGGCTGATTTATGAAAGTCAAATGTCAATGGTGTAAATGTAACATATTGGCTTTGGCAGATTCCAATTTTGAGTTTTTAAAAAGCCGTAAGAATTTTTCACTCGGTTTTAGGGTTTTCCTAGAAGGAAAAAATTATACGGCCTCTCTGATGTCAGCCCGGGTTGAATTATGAAAGTCAAATGTCATAACGGTGTAAATGTAACATATTGGCTTTGGCAGATTTCAATTTTGAGTTTTCAAAAAGGCGTAAGAATATTTCACCCGTTTTAGGGTTTTCCTAGAAGAAACAAAATTATACGGCCTCTCCGATGTCAGCCCGGGTTGATGAAAGTCAAATGTCATAACGGTGTAAATGTAACATATTGGCTTTGGCGGATTCCAATTTTGAGTTTTCAAAATGCCTTAACAATTTTTCACCCGATTTTATGGTTTTCCTAGAAGTAAAAAAATTATACGGCCTCTCTGATGTCAGCCCGGGCTTATTTATGAAAGTCAAATGTCAACGGTGTAAATGTAACATATTGGCTTTGGCAGATTCCAATTTTGAGTTTTCAAAATGCCTTAAGCATTTTTCACCCGGTTTTATGGTTTTCCTAGAAGAAAAAATTTATATGGCCTATCTGATGTCATCCCGGGCTGATTTATGAAACTCAAATGTCATAACGGTGTAAATGTAACATCTTGGCATTGGCAGAATCCAATTTTGAGTATTCAAAAAGCCGTAAGAAATTTTCACTCGGTTTTAGGGTTTTCCTAGAAGAAAAAAAATTATACGGCCTCTCTGATGTCATCTCGGGCTGATTTATGAAATTCAAATGTCATAACGGTGTAAATGTAACATATTGGCTTTGGCAGATTCCAATTTTGAGTTTTTAAAAAGCCGTAAGAATTTTTCACTCGGTTTTAGGGTTTTCCTAGAAGGAAAAAACATATACGGCCTCTCTGATGTCAGCACGGACTGATTTATGAATGTCAAATGTCATAACGGTGTAAATGTAACATATTGGCTTTGGCAGATTCCAATTTTGAGTTTTCAAAATGCCTTAAGAATTTTTCACCCGGTTTTAGGGTTTCCCTCGAAGAAAAAAATTATACGGCCTCTCTGATGTCAGCCCGGGCTGATTTATGAATGTCAAATGTCATAACGGTGTAAATGTAACATATTGTCTTTGGCAGATTCCAATTTTGAGTTTTCAAAAAGGCGTAAGAATTTTTCACCCGGTTTTAGGATTTTCCTAGAAGAAAAAAATTATACGGCTGCTCTGATGTCAGCCCGGTTGAATTATGAAAGTCAAATGTCATAATGGTGTAAATGTAACATATTGGCTTTGGCAGATTTCAATTTTGTGTTTTCAAAAAGGCGTAAGAATATTTCACCCGGTTTTAGGGTTTTCATAGAAGAAACAAAATTATACGGCATCTCTGACGTCAGCCCGGGCTGATTTATGAAAGTCAAATGTCATAACGGTGTATATGTAACATATTGGCTTTGGCAGATTCCAATTTTGAGTTTTCAAAAAGGCATAAGAATATTTCACCCGGTTTTAGGGTTTTCCTAGAAGAAAAAAAATTATACGGCCTCTCTGACGTCAGCACGGGCTGATTTATGAAAGTCAAATGTCATAACGGTGTAAATGTAACATATTGGCTTTGGCAGATTCCAATTTTGTGTTTTCAAAAAGCCGTAAGAATTTTTCACCCGGTTTTAGGGTTTTCCTAGAAGGAAAAAACATATACGGCCTCTCTGATATCTGTCCGGACTGATTTATGAATGTCAAATGTCATAACGGTGTAAATGTAACATATTGGCTTTGGCAGATTCCAATTTTGAGTTTTCAAAATGCCTTAAGAAATTTTCACCCGGTTTTAGGGTTTTCATAGAAGAAACAAAATTATACGGCCTCTCTGATGTCAGCCCGGGCTGATTTATGAAAGTCAAATGTAATAACAGTGTAAATGTAACTTATTGGCTTTGGAAGATTCTAATTTTGAGTTTTCAAAAAGCCGTAAGAAATTTTCACACGGTTTTAGGGTTTTCCTAGAAGAAAAAAAATTATACGGCATCTCTGATGTCAGCCCGGGCTGATTTATGAAAGTCAAATGTCATAACGGTGTAAATGTAACATATTGGCTCTGGCAGATTCCAATTTTGAGTTTTCAAAAAGCCGTAAGAATTTTTAACCCGGTTTTAGGGTTTTCCTAGAAGAAAAAAAATGATACGGCCTCTCTGATGTCAGCCCGGGCTGATTTATGAATGTCAAATGTCATAACGGTGTAAATGTAACATATTGTCTTTGGCAGATTCCAATTTTGAGTTTTCAAAAAGGCGTAAGAATATTTCACCCGGTTTTAGGATTTTCCTAGAAGAAAAAAATTATACGGCTTCTCTGATGTCAGCCCGGTTGAATTATGAAAGTCAAATGTCATAACGGTGTAAATGTAACATATTGGCTTTGGCAGATTTCAATTTTGAGTTTTCAAAAAGGCGTAAGAATATTTCACCCGGTTTTGGGTTTTCATAGAAGAAACAAAATTATACGGCATCTCTGACGTCAGCCCGGGCTGATTTATGAAAGTCAAATGTCATAACGGTGTAAATGTAACATATTGGCTTTGGCAGATTCCAATTTTGAGTTTTCAAAAAGGCATAAGAATCTTTCACCCTGTTTTAGGGTTTTCCTAGAAGAAAAAAAATTATACGGCCTCTCTGACGTCAGCACGGGCTGATTTATGAAAGTCAAATGTCATAACGGTGTAAATGTAACATATTGGCCTTGGCAGATTCCAATTTTGTGTTTTCAAAAAGCCGTAAGAATTTTTCACCCGGTTTTAGGGTTTTCCTAGAAGGAAAAAACATATACGGCCTCTCTGATGTCAGTCCGGACTGATTTATGAATGTCAAATGTCATAACGGTGTAAATGTAACATATTGGCTTTGGCAGATTCCAATTTTGAGTTTTCAAAATGCCTTAAGAAATTTTCACCCGGTTTTAGGGTTTTCCTAGAAGAAACAAAATTATACGGCCTCTCTCATGTCAGTCCGGGCTGATTAATGAAAGTCAAATGTAATAACGTTGTAAATGTAACTTATTGGCTTTGGCAGATTCTAATTTTGAGTTTTCAAAAAGCCGTAAGAAATTTTCACACGGTTTAGGGTTTTCCTAGAAGAAAAAAAATTATACGGCATCTCTGATGTCAGCCCGGGCTGATTTATGAAAGTCAAATGTCATAACGGTGTAAATGTAACATATTGGCTTTGGCAGATTCCCATTTTGAGTTTTCAAAAAGCCGTAAGAATTTTTCACCCGGTTTTAGGGTTTTCCTAGAAGAAAAAAAATGATACGGCCTCTCTGATGTCAGCCCGGGCTGATTTATGAAAGTCAAATGTCATAACTGTGTAAATGTAACATATTGGCTTTGGCAGATTCCAATTTTGAGTTTTCAAAAAGCCGTAAGAATTTTTCACCCGGTTTTAGGGTTTTCCTAGAAGGAAAAAACATATACGGCCTCTCTGATGTCAGCACGGACTGATTTATGAATGTCAAATGTCATAAAGGTGTAAATGTAACATATTGGCTTTGGCAGATTCCAATTTTGAGTTTTCAAAATGCCTTAAGAATTTTTCACCCGGTTTTGGGGTTTCCCGCGAAGAAAAAAATTATACGGCCTCTCTGATGTCAGCCCGGGCTGATTTATGAATGTCAAATGTCATAACGGTGTAAATGTAACATATTGGCTTTGGCAGATTCTAATTTTGAATTTTCAAAAAGGCGTAAGAATTTTTCTCTCGGTTTTAGGATTTTCCTAGAAGAAAAAAATTATACGGCATCTCTGATGTCAGCCCGAGTTGATTTATGAAAGTCAAATGTCATAACGGTGTAAATGTAACATATTGGCTTTGGCAGATTTCAATTTTGAGTTTTCAAAATGCCTTAACAATTTTTCACCCGATTTTAGGGTTTTCCTAGAAGTAAAAAAATTATACGGCCTCTCTGATGTCAGCCCGGGCTGATTTATGAAAGTCAAATGTCAATGGTGTAAATGTAACATATTGGCTTTGGCAGATTCCAATTTTGAGTTTTCAAAATGCCTTAAGCATTTTTCACCCTGTTTTATGGTTTTCCTAGAAGAAAAAATTTATATGGCCTCTCTGATGTCATCCCGGGCTGATTTATGAAACTCAAATGTCATAACGGTGTAAATGTAACATCTTGGCGTTGGCAGATTCCAATTTTGAGTATTCAAAAAGCCGTAAGAAATTTTCACTCGGTTTTAGGGTTTTCCTAGAAGAAAAAAAATTATACGGCCTCTCTGATGTCATCTCGGGATGATTTATGAAATTCAAATGTCATAACGGTGTAAATGTAACATATTGGCTTTGGCAGATTCCAATTTTGAGTTTTCAAAAAGGCGTAAGAATATTTCACCGGGTTTTAGGGTTTTTCTAGATGAAAAAAAATTATACGGCCTCTCTGACGTCAACCCGGGCTGATTTATGAAAGTCAAATGTCATAACGGTGTAAATGTAACATATTGGCTTTGGCAGATGTGATATCCCCGAAATGATTATGTGGGTAATCATGCATTTAAGGGTGGTTAATTATGAACCTATATGTTTAAAGCGTTTGTATGTGGGATTAATTTATTTAATTTGATGATGTGGTTTAGGAAGCATGTTAGGTGTTTTTAATTGTTGTGTTGATGTGGTAGAATAATAAAATATCGAGGAGGGATATTTTTATACATCGTATGAAATACCGGGACACAATTAAACACCACAAACCACCCCACATGCAACCACCCAACCCCCACTTGCAGCCAAACCCACGCCCCTCCCCTGTTTTCTGGGAAAGCAGATTGACTTATAGGCATGTTTGGACTTAGATATTTTGAGTCTTGCCTCTTCCAAAAGCTTCCTTCTTTTTCCCTTCATTTCTCTGCAACTTGGTCGAGTTCCAGGAGAAAAGTGATCGGGTTTCATGCTTCTTTTCATATAGAAAATCGAAGGGCAAAAGTGGTGAGGAGTCACATTTTTCCCAGTTTTCAAGTTTCCTGGCATGCTTGTTCTTTGTAGCAGTTTTGGCATGATAGTTTAGGGTATGATGTTATCTTGTTATGAATACCTTTTTGGGATGTTTGTGAAGCCTTTAGCATGTTTAGTTAAGAAACTTGCATGCTTTATGTGCTATATTTATGCTAGAGAAAAGGGCTCCTCGAACACCCGAGCAGAGAAGTACTCTGTTTTCCATGTTAGGAAGGGTTTTACCATGATGTTTCGAAGCATGCTAACTTAGGTTTTGGTTGAACCTTTGATGTGTTTTTATGTATGGTAACTTGTTGAAGGTACCAGTATATTTCCTTGAGCATGTTGCATGTGTTATGTGAAAGATTTAATCATGTGAAAGGTAGTGTTCGAAAATTCTGGGCAAGGTTCAAATGCCCTGTTTTCTGGAAATATATGTGCGAAGAGTACTTTTATGAAGGTGTTATCATGCATGATAAGCTTATATATTGGAGAAACTTTGATGTAAAAACATGCTTGGTAGTTTTGTGAAACCCATGGCATGTTTAGTTGAGCAAGGTTTATGTTATATGTGTTAGTTTTAATAGCATGAAAAGAGGTGCTCAAGAATTCTGGAAATGAAAATGTGCCCTGTTTCCAGAAAAAGTTGATCCAGTACTTGTTTTAATGATCGATGTTTATGCATGTAGGTTTATGCTAAGGGTGTATATTTGGTTTGAATACACTCAGGGTAGTGTAGTTCAAATGCTAGCATGATGGTCTTGGTATGTATATTGTCCTACATGTTAGATTTAAGGGTATGATTATCGGTGTTAAGCAATTCTGGAAAATCGCCGAAGGAACAAGGTTGGCGATCGATCGCCAAGGAGGCAGGATCGATCGCGACGTTCCAGTAAGTTTTGGCGATCGATCGCCAATATAGTGGCGATCGATCGCGGATTGAATTTTTCTGGTATGCGAGGCAGTAGCATCTCGCGATCGATCGGGGCTCATGGGCGATCGATCGCGAGATGATATTAAAGGATTTGTTTGGTTTTTTATTTGGTTTTGCTTCCGGATTATTATGAGGTGCCTAATATTGTGTTGTGTGGCTATGTAGAACCATCCCAGGTGCCAGCACAACCGAGGAGATAAAGTCGATTGACTCCTCTATCTTTTGAAAGGTACGTAAGCGACGTACGGGCATCCCAACGGTAACATGTACTTTATGTTTGTCTTTATGACACATGATGAATGCAATGTGGTGCATTAAGATTATGATACATGTTTTTATGCATTGTTTTTGCATATGTATGTTGTGAAATATAAGAGGTGTATTTCACGAGTCAAAGTTATCTTAGTAAGGATTTTAATGGCTTACGCTAAAGTCCATTGGAAGCGATGAAGAATTCCGCTTACATGGAGTAGCAACGCTAAAGTCCATTGGAAGCGATGAAGAATTCCGCTTACATGGAGTAGCAACGCTAAAGTCCATTGGAAGCGATGAAGAATTCCGCTTACATGGAGTAGCAAGAAGCATTAAAATGTACTAATGATAAGGGCTCAGGATGAAATAAGGATTTAAGGGAAAAGGAATGTCATGACATTGCATATCCATACATTCATATAATGTGTTTCTATTATGAATTATGGTACAGGGACAACCAATGGGCGATATAAATGCTGGAAATACAGGAAGGACTTGTGTTTAAGATTTGCATTTATGCCTTACTTTCATATTATGTTAAATATGAATTGTGTTATGCTCATGTGTTGGGGGTTGTCTTTGTAGGTGCTTTTGTTGACGAGAACCAGGGCCGGGGTTGATATGCTGAGCTGTAAGGAGTGCTACAGGATTAGCATGATAGAGTTTTAGTATAGCTTCTACTGAGTAGAGTAAGACTATGATGTAGTACCTTTGTAGGAAGTATGTCTTTCCTTTTTGGAACTTTTTGGTACTGTAATCTCTAAAGCTCAGGTTAATCAACACGGCACTTTACTCTGATATAATCACATGTATGTTTAGTTCTCTAAATTGCACCTTAATATCTTGATGTGATAACGGGGTCTCACATTTAGTGGTATCAGAGCCAGGTTAGATAACCAGGGAAGAGTGAAGGGTAGCCTTTAGAGACAAGTTGGCTAGGTATTCATTTAGGCATGCTTATGCATGTGATGCATATGGTTGTATACGTGTTATACTAACATGCTTTGAATATTTTACTCTTGTTATCTAACGGCTTATATTATGAACTGCTTTTGGTATTGTTGTTAACTATTGTGTTGCAGCATGGCGGACCTCAATGAAGAGGTAGGAGATATGGACAGTAGACATGCCAGTATTGCTCAGCCGAACCCCTTACCACCACCTGCTGTGGGCGTGGAGCCCAGTGTACAGATATTACTGCCAGGGGAGCTCAGTTTGAAGCAGTTTCTGAGTTTCCATCCGCCCATGTTTGAGGGGACTGAGTCTGGTGAAGTAGCTGAGGAATGGTTGGAACGTATAGAGCAGATACTTGTGACTGCACCTTGTGCACTCACGGCATGGCTGAGGTTAGCAGAGTTTCAGCTGGCTAAGAAGCCTGCTATGTGGTGGAAGACCACCGTGATGGAGCTGAGAGCTCTAGGTATGGCAGTTGACTGGACTGTATTCCGGACCCGGTTCCTTAACCGGTATTTCTCTGCAGCTGCCAGACAATTGAAGGAAGATGAGTTCAACAGTTTGAAGCAGGGTAGCATGTCCGTAGCAGACTACGCTATGCAGTATTCCTCACTGCTGAGGTATGTACCTCATATTGCTGTCAGCAGCCATGCCAAGATGAGGAACTTTCTGAAAGGTCTGAGGCCGGAGCTATTCGATAGGGTTATCTCTAACAACCCCAGCTCGTTTGACGACGCCCTGACACGGGCAGAGTTGGCAGAGATTGCCGTAGACGCATACAAGGATGCTGTACCCCCTTTTGTACCATCACAGAGGCCTACTACTAATAGTCTGAAGCCACGAGGGGATCAGTTTAAGGCTCGTGGGGCCTCATCATCCTCCAGGTTTAGTGGGAAGAAGTCTCATGGACAGAAACAGAACACCCGGGGGCATCCACAGGGAAACAGGACAGAGGTAACCAGGTGTACCAACTGTGGAGGATGGCATTTGTTACGTGACTGTCGAGGTTGCTATATCTGTGGCAAGATGGGCCACATAGCTCGGGGTTGCCCCAATCGGGCAGTTCAGACGGATTCAGGGCCGAATAGGCCAAGGTTTGATGCTGGGAGGGCACCACAGAGGCAGCAGTTTGCACCACGACCCCTGGGAGGTCAGACGACAGGACCGCCGCAAGGACAGGTGTATGCACTGACCAGGGAGCAGGCCGAGGCAGCCCCAGAGGAGGTCATTGCTGGTACGTGTCATTTACTTACGTACCCTGCACTTATATTGATAGATACAGGTGCTTCCCATTCCTTTGTATCTACTGCCTTTGTGGAAGGACACCATTTGTGCTCGTCTCTGTTACCCACGCCTCTCATGGTCTCGACACCCACGGGGAAGCATGTGATTGCGGATCGACAGTTATCAGATTGCCTCATTTATTTTGAGGGCAATGATCTGAGGGCCGATTTGATTCAGTTAGAGATGGCAGACTTTGACTGCATTATCGGCATTGATGTGTTGAGCAGATACCGAGCTATGGTAGATTGCCAAAAGAGGATGGTTCGTTTTCTGTCTGATCAGGGGTTCCAGTGGACTTTTTATGGGGACGGCTCTCGTCCAAGGATACCAGTAATCTCGGCGGTTAAGATGTCGCGGTTATTGGAACGTGGTCATACTGGGTACCTTATTTATGCTATGAATGCTTCAGAGGAGAAGGAAGTGAGAGCCGAGGACATTCCAGTTGTGGCGGAGTTCAGTGATGTGTTTCCAGATGAGATTCCGGGATTTCCGCCAGTCAGGGATGTGGAGTTTGCTATTGAGCTGCTGCCAGGGACATCAGCCATTTCTCGTGCCCCATACAGGATGGCACCGGCAGAGCTGAGGGAGCTGAAGGTACAGTTACAGGAGCTCCTCGACAAGGGATACATCCGCCCTAGTGTATCGCCTTGGGGTGCGCCAGTCTTGTTTGTGAAAAAGAAGGATGGATCAATGCGTCTGTGCATTGACTACAGGCAACTGAACAAGGCTACAGTGAAGAACAGATATCCGCTTCCGAGGATTGATGATCTGTTCGACCAACTTCAGGGTACGGAGGTGTACTCCAAGATAGATTTGAGGTCAGGCTATCACCAGGTACGGGTTAGAGCTGGTGATGTTCAAAAGACGGCTTTTAGAACTCGGTATGGGCACTATGAGTTCTTGGTGATGCCGTTCGGTGTGACAAATGCACCTGCAGTCTTTATGAGCCTGATGAACAGAGTATTTCAGGAGTACCTCGATCAGTTTGTGATCGTGTTTATTGATGACATCCTAGTCTATTCGAGGAATGAGGAGGATCATGCCGATCATCTGAGGATAGTACTCCAGATCCTCAGAGATCATCAGTTATACGCCAAACTCAGCAAGTGTGAGTTTTGGCTGAACAGTGTTGCATTTTTGGGCCATATCATATCACGAGAGGGGATATCAGTAGACCCGAGGAAGATAGAGGCAGTTATGGATTGGTCTACCCCTACTTCAGTCAGTGAGATTCGAAGTTTTCTTGGTCTGGCTGGCTATTATCGACGTTTCGTCGAGGGTTTCTCAAAGATCGCCAAGCCACTTACACAGCTGACTCAGAAGGGAGTCCCATTTTGTTGGTCAGAGGCTTGTGAGCAGAGCTTCCGGGAATTAAAGCACAGGCTGACTACTGCGCCAGTTCTAGTGATACCCAAGGAGAACAAAGGATTTGTTCTTTATACCGATGCATCTCTACAGGGATTAGGGTGCGTGCTGATGCAGGACAGACATGTAGTGGCTTACGCTTCGAGACAGTTGAAGCCACATGAGACGAGGTATCCAGTCCATGATCTGGAGTTGGCAGCTATAGTGTTCGCCTTGAAGATATGGCGACACTACTTATACGGTACCTCATTTACCATCTTCACTGATCACAAGAGCCTGAAATTCTTGTTTACACAGGCTGAGCTGAACATGAGGCAGAGGAGATGGATGGACCTGCTGAAGGACTACGATTGTGAAATCGAATATCACCCGGGAAAAGCAAATTTGACAGCCGACGCTTTGAGTCGGAAGGTGAGGAGCACAGCAGAGGATGCTATGTCTCTGTCAGCTATGTTTGGCTCCTACTGCCATCTGGGATTCGATTATGATGTATCTTCTTCACCAGTACAGGTTTTGACCTTGCTAGCTGAGCCTGTTATATTTGATCACATCAGGAAGGCTCAGGGGACCGATGTAGAGGTTCAGAGATGGATGTTAGTGGTTCATTCAGGACAGCCATCGAGATTCAGAGTGGCTGAGGACGGTTCTCTGAGGCTCGGCGACAGATGGGTGGTTCCAGATACAACCGAGTTGCGCCAAGGTATATTACAGCGAGCTCATTGCAGCAGGATGAGTGTCCATCCAGGTGGGAAGAAGATGTATAAGGATCTACGCAGCCAGTTCTGGTGGAGGCGTATGAAACAGGATGTCACCTCTTTTGTCAAGCGTTGTTTGATTTGTCAGCAAGTGAAAGCTGAGAGACAAAGGCCTGGAGGTGAACTAAGAAGTTTAGAGGTACCCGAGTGGAAGTGGCAGCACGTATCTATGGATTTCGTGACCCACTTGCCGAGGACTGTTTCGGGTTTTGATGCCATCTGGGTAGTCGTGGACAGGTTGACTAAGAGCGCTCATTTCATTCCCTACTGTATGACCTTCACGCATTTAAGAATGGCGCAGTTATATGTCAAAGATGTGGTGAGACTGCACGGGATCCCTGTTTCGATTGTGTCAGATCGAGATCCGCGGTTTACATCTCACTTTTGGGAGGGTCTGCAGACAGCTCTAGGTACAGAGTTGAGGTTGAGCACAGCCTATCATCCCCAGACGGACGGACAGACCGAGCGTACGATACAGACGCTCGAAGACATGTTGAGGGCTTGTGTGCTGGAGTTTGACACTTCATGGCAGGACTCGATAGCCTTGGTGGAATTTTCTTACAACAACAGCTACCAGGCAAGTATTCAGATGGCTCCTTTCGAGGCCCTCTATGGTAGGCGTTGTAGGTCACCCTTGTGTTGGGATGACATGGACCGTAAGTCGGTTGGAGGACCTGAGTTGATTCAGGAAATGGAAGAGAAAGTTAAGGTTATCAGAACAAAGATGAAGGCAGCTCAGGATAGACAGGCAGCATATGCCAATCAGCGGCGTAGACCGTTGGAGTTTCAGTTAGGCGACAGAGTGTTTTTAAAGATCTCACCCTTCAGAGGCGTAGTACGGTTTGGGATGCGAGGGAAATTATCCCCGAGGTACGTAGGGCCGTATGAGATCTTACAGCGTATTGGTACTCTGGCATACCGGTTGGCTTTACCGCCCTCTCTGTCTGGCATACACGACGTTTTTCATGTGTCTATGCTGAGGAAGTATGAGCCAGATCCCTCACATGTGTTGCAGCCTTCAGAGGTTCAGATTGAGTCCGATGTTTCTTATGTGGAGCGGCCTATCAGGATTTTGGATAGAGCAGACCGCAGACTTCGGAACAAGGTTATTCCTATGATCAAGGTACAGTGGGATCGTAGGGGTGTCGAGGAGGCCACGTGGGAGACAGAGCGACACATGGTGCAGTACTATCCAGAACTGTTTTCTGGTATGCGTTTATGTACTGTTTTATTTCTAGTTAGCAGCATGTTTGATTTCGGGACGAAATCTTATAAGTAGGGGAGTATTGTGATATCCCCGAAATGATTATGTGGGTAATCATGCATTTAAGGGTGGTTAATTATGAACCTATATGTTTAAAGCGTTTGTATGTGGGATTAATTTATTTAATTTGATGATGTGGTTTAGGAAGCATGTTAGGTGTTTTTAATTGTTGTGTTGATGTGGTAGAATAATAAAATATCGAGGAGGGATATTTTTATACATCGTATGAAATACCGGGACACAATTAAACACCACAAACCACCCCACATGCAACCACCCAACCCCCACTTGCAGCCAAACCCACGCCCCTCCCCTGTTTTCTGGGAAAGCAGATTGACTTATAGGCATGTTTGGACTTAGATATTTTGAGTCTTGCCTCTTCCAAAAGCTTCCTTCTTTTTCCCTTCATTTCTCTGCAACTTGGTCGAGTTCCAGGAGAAAAGTGATCGGGTTTCATGCTTCTTTTCATATAGAAAATCGAAGGGCAAAAGTGGTGAGGAGTCACATTTTTCCCAGTTTTCAAGTTTCCTGGCATGCTTGTTCTTTGTAGCAGTTTTGGCATGATAGTTTAGGGTATGATGTTATCTTGTTATGAATACCTTTTTGGGATGTTTGTGAAGCCTTTAGCATGTTTAGTTAAGAAACTTGCATGCTTTATGTGCTATATTTATGCTAGAGAAAAGGGCTCCTCGAACACCCGAGCAGAGAAGTACTCTGTTTTCCATGTTAGGAAGGGTTTTACCATGATGTTTCGAAGCATGCTAACTTAGGTTTTGGTTGAACCTTTGATGTGTTTTTATGTATGGTAACTTGTTGAAGGTACCAGTATATTTCCTTGAGCATGTTGCATGTGTTATGTGAAAGATTTAATCATGTGAAAGGTAGTGTTCGAAAATTCTGGGCAAGGTTCAAATGCCCTGTTTTCTGGAAATATATGTGCGAAGAGTACTTTTATGAAGGTGTTATCATGCATGATAAGCTTATATATTGGAGAAACTTTGATGTAAAAACATGCTTGGTAGTTTTGTGAAACCCATGGCATGTTTAGTTGAGCAAGGTTTATGTTATATGTGTTAGTTTTAATAGCATGAAAAGAGGTGCTCAAGAATTCTGGAAATGAAAATGTGCCCTGTTTCCAGAAAAAGTTGATCCAGTACTTGTTTTAATGATCGATGTTTATGCATGTAGGTTTATGCTAAGGGTGTATATTTGGTTTGAATACACTCAGGGTAGTGTAGTTCAAATGCTAGCATGATGGTCTTGGTATGTATATTGTCCTACATGTTAGATTTAAGGGTATGATTATCGGTGTTAAGCAATTCTGGAAAATCGCCGAAGGAACAAGGTTGGCGATCGATCGCCAAGGAGGCAGGATCGATCGCGACGTTCCAGTAAGTTTTGGCGATCGATCGCCAATATAGTGGCGATCGATCGCGGATTGAATTTTTCTGGTATGCGAGGCAGTAGCATCTCGCGATCGATCGGGGCTCATGGGCGATCGATCGCGAGATGATATTAAAGGATTTGTTTGGTTTTTTATTTGGTTTTGCTTCCGGATTATTATGAGGTGCCTAATATTGTGTTGTGTGGCTATGTAGAACCATCCCAGGTGCCAGCACAACCGAGGAGATAAAGTCGATTGACTCCTCTATCTTTTGAAAGGTACGTAAGCGACGTACGGGCATCCCAACGGTAACATGTACTTTATGTTTGTCTTTATGACACATGATGAATGCAATGTGGTGCATTAAGATTATGATACATGTTTTTATGCATTGTTTTTGCATATGTATGTTGTGAAATATAAGAGGTGTATTTCACGAGTCAAAGTTATCTTAGTAAGGATTTTAATGGCTTACGCTAAAGTCCATTGGAAGCGATGAAGAATTCCGCTTACATGGAGTAGCAACGCTAAAGTCCATTGGAAGCGATGAAGAATTCCGCTTACATGGAGTAGCAACGCTAAAGTCCATTGGAAGCGATGAAGAATTCCGCTTACATGGAGTAGCAAGAAGCATTAAAATGTACTAATGATAAGGGCTCAGGATGAAATAAGGATTTAAGGGAAAAGGAATGTCATGACATTGCATATCCATACATTCATATAATGTGTTTCTATTATGAATTATGGTACAGGGACAACCAATGGGCGATATAAATGCTGGAAATACAGGAAGGACTTGTGTTTAAGATTTGCATTTATGCCTTACTTTCATATTATGTTAAATATGAATTGTGTTATGCTCATGTGTTGGGGGTTGTCTTTGTAGGTGCTTTTGTTGACGAGAACCAGGGCCGGGGTTGATATGCTGAGCTGTAAGGAGTGCTACAGGATTAGCATGATAGAGTTTTAGTATAGCTTCTACTGAGTAGAGTAAGACTATGATGTAGTACCTTTGTAGGAAGTATGTCTTTCCTTTTTGGAACTTTTTGGTACTGTAATCTCTAAAGCTCAGGTTAATCAACACGGCACTTTACTCTGATATAATCACATGTATGTTTAGTTCTCTAAATTGCACCTTAATATCTTGATGTGATAACGGGGTCTCACAGCAGATTCCAATTTTGAGTTTTAAAAAAGGCGTAAGAATTTTTCACCAGGTTTTAGGATTTTCCTAGAAGAAATAAAATTATACGGCCTCTCTGATGTCAAGCCGGGCTTATTTATGAAAGTCAAATGTCATAACGGTGTTAATGTAACATATTGGCTTTTGCAGATTTCAATTTTGAGTTTTCAAAAAGGTGTAAGAATATTTCACCCGGTTTTAGGGTTTTCCTAGAAGAAAAAAAATTATACGGCCTCTCTGACGTCAGCCCGGGCTGATTTATGAAAGTCAAATGTCATAACGGTGTAAATGAAACATATTGGCTTTGGCAGATTCCAATTTTGAGTTTTCAAAATGCCTTAATATTTTTTCACCCTGTTTTAGGGTTTCCCTAGAAGAAAAAAAATTATACGGCCTCTCTAATGTCAGCCCGGGCTGATATATAAAAGTCAAAGGTCATAACGGTGTAAATGTAACATCTTGGCTTTGGCAGATTTCAATTTTGAGTTTTCACAAAGCCGTAATAATTTTTCACCCGGTTTTAGGGTTTTCCTAGAAGAAAAAAATTATACGGCCTCTCTGATGTCAGCTCGAGCTGATTTAGGAAAGTCAAATGCAGAACGGTGTAAATGTAACCTATTAGCTTTGGCAGATTCCAATTGAGTTTTTATAAAGCCGTAAGAATTTTTCTCTCGGTTTTAGGGTTTTCCTAGAAGAAAAAAAATTATACGGCCTCTATGATGTCAGCCCGGGCTTATTTATGAAAGTCAAATGTCCTAACGGTGTAAATGTAACATATTGGCTTTGGCAGATTCCAATTTTGAGTTTTCAAAAAGGCGTAAGAATATTTCACTGGGTTTTAGGGTTTACCTAGAAGAAAAAAAATTATACGGCCTCTCTGACGTCAACCCGGGCTGATTTATGAAAGTCAAATGTCATAACGGTGTAAATGTAACATATTGGCTTTGGCAGATTCCAAATTTGAGTTTTAAAAAAGGCGTAAGAATTTTTCACGAGGTTTTAGGATTTTCCTAGAAGAAAAAAAATTATACGGCCTCTCTGATGTCAGCCCGTGCTTATTTATGAAAGTCAAATGTCATAACGGTGTAAATGTAACATATTGGCTTTGGCATATTTCAATTTTGAGTTTTCAAAAAGGCGTAAGAATATTTCACCTGGTTTTAGGGTTTTCCTAGAAGAAAAAAAAATTATACGGCCTCTCTGACGTCATCCCGGGCTGTTTTATGAAAGTCAAATGTCATAACGGTGTAAATGAAACATATTGGCTTTGGCAGATTCCAATTTTGAGTTTTCAAAATGCCTTAATATTTTTTCACCCGGTTTTAGGGTTTCCCTAGAAGAAAAAAAATTATACGGCCTCTCTGATGTCAGCCCGGGCTGATATATAAAAGTCAAATGTCATAACGGTGTAAATGTAACATCTTGGCTTTGGCAGATTCCAATTTTGAGTTTTCAAAAAGCCGTAATAATTTTTCACCCGATTTTAGGGTTTTCCTAGAAGAAAAAAAATTATACGGCCTCTCTGATGTCAGCTCGAGCTGATTTAGGAATGTCAAATGTAGAACGATGTAAATGTAACATATTAGCTTTGGCAGATTCCAGTTTTGAGTTTTTAAAAAGCCGTAAGAATTTTTCACTCGGTTTTAGGGTTTTCCTAGAAGAAAAAAAATTATACGGCCTCTATGATGTCAGCCCGGGCTTATTTATGAAAGTCAAATGTCCTAACGGTGTAAATGTAATATATTGGCTTTGGCAGATTCCAATTTTGAGTTTTCAAAAAGGCGTAAGAATATTTCACCCGGTTTTAGGGTTTTCCTAGAAGAAAAAAAATGATACGGCCTCTCTGATGTCAGCCCGGGCTGATTTATGAAAGTCAAATGTCATAACGGTGTAAATGTAACATATTGGCTTTGGCAGATTCCAATTTTGATTTTTAAAAAAGGCGTAAGAATTTTTCACCAGGTTTTAGGATTTTCCTAGAAGAAAAAAAATTATACGGCCTCTCTGATGTCAGCCCGGGCTTATTTATGAAAGTCAAATGTCATAACGGTGTTAATGTAACATATTGGCTTTGGCAGATTTCAATTATGAGTTTTCAAAAAGGCGTAAGAATATTTCACCCGGTTTTAGGGTTTTCCTAGAAGGAAAAAACATATACGGCATCTCTGATGTCAGCACAGACTGATTTATGAATGTCAAATGTCATAACGGTGTAAATGTAACATATTGGCTTTGGCAGATTCCAATTTTGAGTTTTCAAAATGCCTTAAGAATTTTTCACCCGGTTTTAGGGTTTCCCTGGAAGAAAAAAATTATACGGCCTCTCTGATGTCAGCCCGGGCTGATTTATGAATGTCAAATGTCATAACAGTGTAAATGTAACATATTGGCTGTGGCAGATTCAAATTTTGAGTTTTCAAAAAGGCGTAAGAATTTTTCACCCGGTTTTAGGATTTTCCTAGAAGAAAAAAATTATACGGCCTCTCTGATGTCAGCCCGGGTTGATTTATCAAAGTCAAATGTCATTACGGTGTAAATGTAACATATTTGCTTTGGCAGATTTCAATTTTGAGTTTTCAAAAGGCGTA